>WSXT02005029.1:0-14936 GCA_011762715.2 Neuroterus valhalla | reverse complement strand
TATAAAGAAAAGAAAAGTCGGATTTTAAACTCTTTTTTTTTTTTTTTTTTTTTTTTTTTTTTTTTTTTTTTTTTTAGTTTACGTATAATAGGGATTCGGTCAGTTCTAAATGAGGCTTAGATTATACCCTGCAGTAACCTCCAGGAAGGCAAGACATTGAGACCAGATTTATTGCAGAATGCATTTAATTTTATAAAGAGAGAGCAAGTAATATTTTTATGATAGGTCTAGACCCATAAAGATTCAAAATTGGTTGAGTTGAATACACCAGTTGATTATAACCATCGCTGTCAGGTGACGCTTACATAAGAGGCGCAAAACTTCAATTTTATTACATTATTATATTATCGCCATTATGGAGATGATTAGAATATTTGAGTACAATGGAAGAAAGAGAAGTAGAGAAGGACCACAATTATTTTACAATGATCAGCTACGACCTAGTTTCTTATATACAACGGAATCACCGTAGTACGACATCCATGTACTTTTTTGACCAGATATTTGCTGCGCCAACAGAGCCATCTTTAGTTGGACTGCAGGAAACATTCCTCCCTCTCTACCTGCAACCTTGTCCGCGAAAATTTGAATCTTCATAAGTTTAATATGAATAATTGAATAATATGTACAGTAAAAGAAGGAAAACATTTCGAAGACCTGTTACAAATTTTGAGATCTCCCACATAGAAAGCAATGTCGGATGGCAGCCAGGAACACTGAATTGAACCATCTCGATTTTTGAAGACGATTTTCTTACTAAAAAGATATAAAAATACATGATGATATATAAATATTTTTATGCTAATATTTATTACTAATATTATTATATTAATAATAATATTTTATACTAAAAAGATATAAAAATATATGATGATGTATAATTATTTCAAAAAATATTTATACATATCATTCTATATTTTGATATCTTCTTCGTGAGAGAATCGTCTTCAAAAATTAAGATGGTTAAACTCAGTGTTACTAGTGTCCCCTTCCATGAATTTAATATGAATAATTGAATGATGTTGTAAGAGAAGAAAAACATTTCGATAAACTGTTTTTAATTTTCGCGGGCAGGGTTGCAGGTTGAAAGCGGGGAATGTTTCCTGGATTCCAACTGAAGATGTCTCTGTTGGCGCATCAAATATCTGGCCAAAAAATACATGGGAGCAGTGATCCCAATGTGGGCGATTTTCCTTTTGCGCTTGCGTTGCGGCCGCTTGCCCATTGGCCATAGTTGGCGCCAGCTGGCACGCCTATTCAAAATGAGTAATGAAACTACATCTCGTAATTAAAATAAATAATTGATACAAATTGCACCAAAAAATATGAAAATTGTATACATTTTGATTAAAGGCATAAACAAAATTTATAACACATATATTTCTCATAAAGCATTTTATTTTCACTCAAATAATATGTGTTATAAATTTTGTTTATGCCTTAAATCAAAATTTATACAATTTTTATATATTTTTCAATAATTATTTATTTAAATCACGAGAAGTGGTTTCATTACTCATTTTGAATTAGCGTGCGAGCTGGCACCAACTGTGGCCAATGGGCAAGCGGTCGCAACGCAAGCGCAAGGGAAAAGTCGGCAACATTGGGATCACTGCATGGGAGTCGTACTACCGTGAACGGGATTGAGTTTATATAACAAAATTCTGTTCATTTTCGATGGAAAAAGAGGCATCGGAGATGGAGCAGAACATGCATACGACCTTGGGTGGTATGCACGTGACGTCACAGCGCCCTTCAACTCTGCCACGAAGGAATAATAAGGAGACCCAACTGTCAGTGGGAAGCACTTCAAGACTGGCAGTAGAATCCTGAAACATTCCCGTAAGTGGTAGGCACATTACAGGAAGATCCTGAAATTCCGTGCGCAGGTGCGCAGTTGTTCTCTTCCTGTACATGGAAAAGTGTGCAAGTGAGAAAGTTTGTAAAATTGACGCAAGTAAGAGAGGTTACGCTCTTTTGTTGATCATTATACTGAAGATATACGAAATAAATATATGAACTGTATTTTTAGTACTTGTTTGAAAATTGTAAGAGCAGATTTTGAAAAGAATAAGTATAGGTGAGTACATTTAAATTTTTAATTTGATAAAGAAATAATGTAAGTATTATAATTTGATTGGAAAGTTTAAAGTTTTTCAAAACGTGATCATGCAAAATATTATGATTTCATTAAAAGTTATTATGAGGTGACTTAGTTTAGAAATGAGTTATTCACGTATTTGAAAACATGCATAAAATTTGATCAGGACGGAAAGCATTTTGCCATGTGCATCAAAACAAACGAACATAACCCTCTACCTTACGTCAATTTGACAAACTTTCTCACTCGTATGCTTTTCCATGCATAGGAAGGGAATAACTGCGCGCCTGTGCACGAAGTTACGAACCAGCACAGCGCTGATTGGTTGCCGTAATACGCGGACATTTTGCACTAATGCCACTCTGCACTCGCACGTACGTGTGCTCAACTGTTGTTGTTTTCTTGCTTTATGCATTGTTAATGTTTTTCTTTGCTCGTTTTGTTTAAAGCAATATAATTCGTTGAATAATCGCGTGACTTTAAGTAGCAGCAAGTGCGTGATAAATGCTAACGATACTGAACATATATCTTTCATAGCAGGAAATATAGAAAAGTGCATAAAGGATGACAGTCATTCCTTTACTTATTAATTATATTATAATCCCAACTGAGATTATTGATTAAAAATTTTACAAAATTGAGAGCTTTGATGAAACAGGAGGAGAAACAATTAACTTCCCGAAATAATCGCAGTTACCCGCAGAAAACCTTTCAGAACAGATCAGAAACTTGCTGCTACTCAAAATTACCCGATTACTTAAGACAATATATCATTTTTGACAAAGCGAGCAAAGAAAAAGATTGAAAATGCATACAGCAGGAAAACAACAACAGCTGAACACACGTACGTGCGAGCACAGAGCGGTATTAGTGCAAGTTGTCCGCGATTCACCTCGACCAATCAGCGCTAAGTTGGTTCGCAACTCTCTAGTTAGAGGCTCTTTAAAAGAACTGACAAGTCGGCCATATTTGTACAGCAGCCGGTCTTGTTTTGTATAGGGAGTGTGAATTTTGTTGTAATAATTTTGTCCTGGATGGTTGCTTGCGCTGTATTGTACTATAACTATTCTCCTAATTATTTAACAATAATTGTATTCATTTATTTTGAATATGGAAACAATGAAATTATCGGACTATAAACCTAATCTCTTCCTGGGGAGCAAACTATAATTATTTTTTCTATCTATTCATTCATTCATTCATTCATTACAATCCATTCAATTCATTATTCTGTCCTGTGAATAAGAAATAATAGTCATGCTGTTAATTATTTTAGAACTGATTATTGAACCAAAAAAATGGATCCATTGTAATATTATTTTATGTTTGTATCTTTACTGTCATTATCTATTTTTTTCCTCCCATTCATTGATCAGTTCTCTTATTTATCCATTCGTCAATTCATTTGAATCAATCATTTTATTTGTGGAAGATAGTAATAACAATGATAATCTTCATCATGCTAGAAATAAGATAGGACCAATGGGATTAATTTATTTTTCAAGACATTAAAATTCATTTGGTTGATAAATAATGATAGTCGTGCTGTTGATTTTTTTAGAAGTTAGTATAAACCCGTGAAAATTGTACAGAAGTGCCATTAGGCCAACCACTTACTTTGGAACAAGCTGTCACATTTCAACTTGCTAGAAACTTTGTCTTAATCCACTGAATCCAGCTATTGGAAAAAAAGTATGGTCCTTTGTGAATTTGTAAGCCTTAAGTTGTTTTCCGGTTATTAAATCTGTTGCATCCACCAAAAAAATCAGAAGATAGTAGGCGGCAACTGCGGGTAGTTCATTTTCTTCCTTTGATAAATCGCTTGTGTTCAACGTAAACAGATTAATACTTTCACATGATACGACTTTAACTTTATATCAAGTAAAATCATCACCCGTGAGGCTAGCAGAATGAATATTTCTAAATATATTTAACATTTTCAGGTATTTTGACTACATTGCATATGCACTAAGGCTGACTGAGCTGTACAAATGTGGCCGACGTTACAGTTTCGTGGCGGTGCTGGCAGAATGGGATTCATGTATTATATGAATAATTTATTGGTAGATTTTATCTTCTAGAATATAGTATATATAACACATAGATTCATAATCTCAATCATAATTTTATCAATTTATTACAACTTGCTACACAGTTTGATTAAACATTTTTCTGTTAAACATTTGTCTAATAGAAATAGTCGTTAACAATATTGTTTTCATGCTAAGATTTTGGTAACGTTCGGTATTCATTCTTTAACATAAATAATTCATACAGTGCATTTAGTTTTTTTTCAGAACCTAGAATGCAGATAGCGTTGAAAATGATGTACTGTAATTCAGATGTTGCTTGATTCAAGATGTCCACAAGATTTTTTTACCCGGGTTTGGGGGGAGGAATCGGATTCCCCCACTTGTCTCTAATACATGTACTTCCTTTTGGTAAATCCAGGAAGCATTTTCCGTCCTTTGCCCGCTTGACAGCTGAAATAATTGATAATATTGCTATTTTTGTCTTAGACTATTAGAAGTTAGACTAAAGCCAAGTTTTAAACTATCTCATGAGAAGAATTGATCACTTATTCAATGATGATTGTAGTCTCGACCTCTCAACGATTTAAGCATGCACGAGCACTAAGAAAATTTCTAGGTTATGTTGACTAAATGCGGGATTCTTTGTTTATCAGTTCTTTTTCTCTCATATTTTCCTCATGATTAAGACGAATTAAAAAATGAGAAACTGTTATTGTAAGCTGTTCTTAACTTTTCTAAATATATGAGAATAATTTCATGTACAACTTACGTATATGACAAAAATCATTAACGCACTTCAATTCTTTGAGATTAGTATATGTGCAATTATCATTACCACAAACATATGGAGTTCCAATGCCCTGAAAGCATATAATTTTCATGGTGAACTCATATATGTAAAAAGTGGTCTGTCAACCTGGTGAAGAGAATAGAACATTTAGTTATGCTCACGATTAAGCAGGTTCTTCGACATGCTCGTTGTACAAATGGATCAGGCTTTGGACGAGGTATAGGAATTATTTTCATAAAGATAATCGGCGTCAAAATTCCGATCGCTTAGAAAATGAAAAATATACAAATCAATTTCCGTTAACAATTTATTCAATTAGTGACAAATAACAGGTATTTTGGAGTATTGACATTTTTAATCAAGTCTGATCTGAAATGAATCAAAATTATTTTCTTATCTACGCATACTTCATGAGGATGACTCACTCAATAAGGAATATAACATGTTGGAGAATCATTAAAGTTGGACACAACCTTTTTGTATCTTTCTATTGTGGAAAGGATAAGAAAGCTTATCCAGAATGTTGCATATATAACCTGCAATTTAAACATTATTCCACGATATTTTCTAAATCTTTGGATATCTTCTTGCCTTAAACAATGTGTAATATGCATACTTATATGCTGAAGATAATAGTAACAGATAAGTTTTTGATTAGAATTTAAAATATTTAAAAACACGCACCTTTATAATTTCCTTATTTTCTCAAGAGTTCCCAAGTGCTCTTAAGAGCACTTTCGTATTTCTCTAACGGGATCTGAAGAATATATGCTGCAATATGCACATGGTCTTTCGAAACAAGACCATACATTCTTATATTTTTGGAAACTCATGCATAAAATAATCCTGGTAACAAGAGAAAAGATTATCGAAATATTCTAATAACGCTTAAAAAAGATTCATAATGATTTATCAGTACGCATAAATTTTCCAGAGCTATAAATTTTTATTGTGCATTGAATTTTTTCCTTAAATATAAGAATAACCCTCAAAATTTTTTTATAACGCCTTTAAATTTTTTAGAGGCTAAAAGTTTCATTGTGCACCTAATCTTTACTGGAAGAATGCACATAACTTTTTCACAAAAATAATTCGAAGTATCAAACTCGATGCTTTTTAGAGATAAGGCATTTATGGAATATGAAGAGAACTTTGTCGTGATATTTTCAAAAAGTACTAAAATCACGATCTAAGGGGTTTGAGGCATTTTTATATTGAAATTCATGATTCTTATATATTTCCGGAACATTACTCAATAAATAATTTAGAAATCACAAAATAATTATCTAAACTTTGTAACGTGGCAAATTTTTGACCAGTCACTTTTCCTATTCGATTCAACTAACTTCCGCAGAAAATTCCGTTCTGGCACGTGGCACAACACTCCAAGGGCATTTTTAGGGTAATTTTGAGGATTTCAGGGCTCGTGCGATTTGTTTGTATTTTTTTTCGTTTTCGACTTGCTCCGATGCCATTCAACGAGGGACATCGAGGGATTTATGGAACTCTAGAGGTCTATAGAGAACCAGGATCCCGTTCGCTGTCTTTCTCCAACTTAAGAACCGAGATTCAAGTTGAATCTGGTTCCCGCCTGGCCGTTTGCTGTCTCCAAATATCCCAAAATATGACGTGATTTCATCGGATGCCTCCAAAGCCAGGGACGGAGTCGAGACTTCCTTGAGCCTTGGGAATGACTTATTCGCCTAGGAGCGAAACCCTTGTCTACGTCAAATTTTTCTGAGGGAGGAATCGCTCTCACAACCTCTTTTGTGGCCCTCGACGCCGAGGCACTGGATGCGATATTCCAGATCAACTTCAAGATTCCCGCGAAGAAACGAGAATCTGGTCTGGTCACCTTAGATTTGTTGCGGCTTGTTGCCAATGCGGGTGTACTCGATCCAGAGAGGACTAGAGTCTCCTCATACCGGTAATGCTACGGATTTCTTTCTCTCGAGTTTTCTTACTTCAATAACAGGCTCTTTGTACGAAGCCGCCCCTGCGCAACAGTGACGTGGCGACACCAGAGAAGGCCAGCAGCGCGGACCCACCAATTCAACGGCAGCGCAACGGAAGCAGCCAATCAGCGCGAGCCACTGGAGGCCCGCGCAAAGAAGTCGGGATGACGCGCTCGAATCCATAGCTGCCACGCTCTCTTTCGTCCCGCAGCCACGTGCTGGTACGAAACGTTCGCGGTTTCTCGCGCTATCTAAATCTTTGTTAGTAAAGTCGTCGTTAGAATCAATTTTGACTGTTAGAATGGATTTTGCCGCCTGATCACGTGGAACCTTGTGGGTTTCCAGGAACCTTGTACATTTTTGATTGAATTATGTTACCTTTTGGTAGCCCTAAATGTAGCCTTTTTCGTCCCTTTCCAATTTTGTACCGCTGGATTAGTTTTCCCGATTTTGTGTTCTGCTGTCGGCCGCCCTCGTGTGCCGTATGGCCCGACTAGAGTGAATTAAATTGTAGCTCCCGAACTCCGGTTAAAGGGGGTAAACTACCAATAATTTGTATAACTGTCCGCTCCAGAGTGGCGGCGGGGCGTTCGAGCCTGAGTAGGTTAAATGAAGTTTTTCCTCAGTTAGATATCGTCCATCCTAATGTTCTGAAATAAGAAATAAAGAAACCCATGTGTACAAATTGGAAAAAGTAATATTTTATTCACGAGGAAGATTCCCCTCCATGGCCTTGCTTTGATCTCTGAAACTGGCTGGTCCATCCCCTCAACCTCTACTCTGACGAGGGCTAAACAGTGCTGGGCAAAAGTCTGGCTCGCATCACTATTGCGTATTTTTGGTTTGAGTTTTGAGATTCCGGCTGGCGCATGCGCGCCTGGCGCCCAACAACTGTTGAAGTTATTAGTTTGAGTTTTGTTAAGAGTGACGTAGGCCAGATCCCAATAACCCCCAGAATTAAGGGTTACAATATAATAAAAAGTCCAAAGGTCAGTGAATAAGAAGAGGCTTGGAAACACTTCTTTAGTACGCACAGCTTTTTCAGGTGTTCAATGTTTTGTAATAAACTGAATTTCATGGGAAGGATGCACATACATTCCCCGCTGCCATGATTCAAAATTTCAAACTCAATACTTATTAGAGATTGGGCAGTTTGGAAATAGAAATGTAGAATTTTCTTCTATTCCTGAAACTTCGCACATGGAGCACATGCAGAATGAATTCAATTTGAGAAAAAGAGAGCAAGTAGTACATTTCAGAAAGAATAAAAAAACAGGAAAGTTCTAGGTGTAGACATGATCCACATTTTCTAACCCAGGTTCCTTACGAGTGTAAACTCTAAATTGGTAAAGTGTTTCCAAAAGACTTTATGATTTATGCTCAAAGGAACCACTTATATGTCGCCTATAAAATCAGATGCTTATGATTCAACTGAATGTTGACAAATAGCCTGGCTCGAAACGATTGATAATTTTGGTACCATACGACTGCTTGCTTTAGATTTAAGGAATTTCCATGTTTCGTTCACGTCTTATTGACTCACAGAAAACAAAAGTGTAAATGGGACACCCGTTTTAGGGTAACAGCTACTTGCAACGGAAAGTACACTAGGTGGTGTTCATGCTACCCAGTTGGGGGTTCTGAGTCCCCGACGATTGGGGTACGGAATTTCAGACAGCTTTGGCGATCATACGTCATAGTCTTCATAGATATTGCAAGGTGCGTTATTTGCATCTTATAATATTAGACCACAGCTCTATACATGCAGGTAGCCTGCATGCATGCAAAGCAGACTTTCCTTTCACGTGGTATGTGTAAAGACCTCCGATTTGTATTATATCCAGGATAGTGAATGACGTCACACACGTGTGCCGAGTTAAGGTCATAAATACGTGTATGTTTTTCTCTTGAAACAGCTGACTGTATTTACATGCCAAGCCGGGGCAGCGTGCATTTTATCTTAACTTGGCGCATAGGTTTCGAAACCCATGTTTCTAAATACCATGGAATATATTGGAACCAGGACGTGTCAGTAGTTCCCCACATAAAGGTCACGCGATGATGTTTTGATAAATTGAATAAAGTATTCTTATCATGAGCAACCGAGGATATCTAGATCAATTCGTATCATGACGGGTATTTTTTGAAGAGGCTCCTTCAGTACAATATGGTTCTGTTGAGCGTTGCATCCATTGTAAAAAAATCCAACCTATTGCTTGTGCAAACTACAGTCATCGTGTTTGAAATCGATTGCAAACACTTATTATAATTTTTCCAATGTGCTATCCAAGTGAATGAATTTATTCCAAAACGACAAGTGCATGCATATGCATGCAGTGTTTTTAATTCTATGTTACGACCACTTATTTGGTTATGTCGGAATATCATATGAAGTGTCGTTGCTTTTGACGTTTACAAAATGGCGTCATCGGTGGGTTGCACGGAAAACGCCGCCATATTGCTGTGCCAGCGCTACAGACTTATTAAATTTTTCAAATGCTGTGTGAGATACATTTGTCACTTTTACAAAGATATCCGAAAAATAATACAGTGAAACTCTTGAAGTAGTCTTCTTAGCGATACAGTTCCGCCCTAGTAGCAGTACTTGCACCGTGCAAGACTACTGGCGCCCTCACTTCGGGGGACGCTCCCATGTTAAATCTTATGGAGCAAAAGGTAGTAACGTGGCGGCCACGGTCTCTTTCGGGGGTTGTTGCCATAAGAATACGTGTGAAATTTGATGGCAGCGCCAGCCCTCCTCTCTAACCGTCTGCACATAGCGAATGCTTATCTCTGCGGCAGCCACAAGAAAAGAGTATCCCTCTGACACACATTCGGTAGAGCTGCGACAGCGCCACGCTGACGTTGCAGTGTCTATACGTGACTTTGCGCTGGCTATCTGCGCCGATAAAACAGGTAGATTCTCACATAACCTCGAATCTTGTCTCCTTTTGACATAGTGAAGTTTGGTGAAGTTATTGTAAATTCAATTGTGATGAATAATGGATGCGTGGATAAAAAATAAAACAATGAAATGGGGATTCGACAAATATATCGCTCCGTTCAGAAGTAAGTGCCCAAAAACCAGACAACTTGCTCGAATACGTTTGCTCTTTCTCGTTGACAGCCATGCAGTATCCATTATTCCACCAAGCGTCTCCATTATTCCTCCCTCCAGCCGCAGTGCCTCTTAAGGAACTATTTTCAAGTGTAAAATAAACAATTGCGCTAAAAAAGCAAAAATTCTCCGAATCGTATTAAAAAATGAATTCTCTGCATCAGAGAGTGTTGGATATTATTGATAACAATGAAAAATGTTGTGGAAAGTCAATATATCCAGTTGAACTGTTATCATTGAATGTTGAGTGGACGATTGAGTAATGAAAACAAATCTCCTGTATCTGAAAGGTCTCACTTAATAAACTTCCTATCAAAACTATTGTTAAAAATATGAGATGTTGTTGAAGGTAAAATATCCCTCTGGAAAATTATTTTTGTAGGCGAAATAAACGATTCCTCTCATGAACAGAATTCCCAATATCAAAAAGCGCTCATTTATTGAACTTTTATGATAATTGTTATAAAAATTAAAAATGTAATCTTCTAGTTTAAGGTTGTTACATTCCATTAATTCTACATAATTTAACAAAAAGAGTAAAATAAACAATGCTTTCAGACATAATGTTCATGCTTGACTTCTAAGAAAGGCGGAAATAATTTCTTCCAGTAAAATTTCCATCTCTCCCTCTAAGGCATGTACTTCCTCGTGGTTAATCTACGCCGCACACACCGATACGTGAATAGTGGACTCCTAAAATAATAGAGAATATTGTTTTTTATAAGGGACAACTGTAATAAATAGTAATGAGATTTTTTTTCAACAATCTCATGACAATGATTTCCGTATTCTTAAATAATAATCTTTGTATCCATTTATAAGCACTGTAGACATATACATGCACTTTGTGAATCCAAAGTTATTGGCTCAATTAGATATGCTTTATTATCAACATTTTTATCACATCCCCTTCTTATAAATAGAGCTGAGTACTCATTGGAAAAGTGGCATATTAGCTATTCAATATAAATTTAAATACATGGGCATATTTTTCTTCCCAACTAACGGATGTGACATTTGTCGCGGACGCATCCTAATTCGAGTGTATTGGTATATGTGCAACTATCACTACCACAAACCAACGGTTTTTTTCTCATAGGCTGGAAACAAATAATTTTTTTCAGTGAGTTTTTACGTTTCTTGTAAGAATAAACTGTGCGCACATGAAAAACAGGAAACGAAAATTTGTTTATGCTCACCAATATGCATGATCTTCGGCAATGCTTTTCATATTCTGGATTTAATGCGGTAGGAGGGATTGTGATTATTTCAGTAAAGGCACACATCAATAAAATTGCAATCGCTTGAAAAATTCAATCATTATGGTGACAATCATGAATTTTTCAACGGTTATAAGATATTTTGAAATTGGGAAATCATCAACTAAGCCTCAGATAACATAAATTAAAATTATTTTATTGTCTATATATTCCATGAAAATTACTCACTTAGCAAAAATAAGAATATCAAAGTTCTTCTCATGGTGGAAAATGTTGGCTTCATACCAACATGTCCAACAAGGAACCTAATTCCGCCGTAATATCTATATAAGAAAACTAATTTTCAATCAATTTGTCCTTTCATTTGATGGCATTAGTAAGTACAAAATTTTTAAGAGAACCTATCTCTGTGAATTTAAAAATTTCTTTGAAGGGTACTTGTGTTGTCTCAAGACAGAATCTGGAGTGAATGTGCTAAAATGTATGATTCTCTTCACATACAATGCAAAAGTAATAAGAATGGTACTTAAACTTCCGAATAGCGTCATGAGAGATACGAGAACGTTCTGGAATCCCCGTACATTTTTTATATATTGTACAGTTTTATTGTACAATGAATTTTATGACGCAGAAATTGAGAAAAGAAAGATATCAGATAATGCGGGAATAACAAATTTATTACTGAAACTATTGGATACAAGTGAAAGAATTATAAATAAGAAAGGATAAGGAAAAATTTTCCAGGTGCATATAACTCTATTTGGTTCTATATTTCACCCAATTTAGGTAGAGATTGAGAAATGTTTAAATATAAGCTCAAAGTTTGTTCATCTTTTTGGATCTTCGCATTATAAATTATGTAGGAATAGTAAAGCCTAATAATCCTTGTAGCAGAAGTTTGGAGCTATGCAATTTATTGCATACTTTAAAAAAAATGCGCATAACTCTGATGCAACAATTCAAAAAGTTATTGATCTCACGAGTTCCTTAGTGTTGAATAAATAATCGCGGACTGGCGTGGGTCAGCGAGGAAAGGACGCTGCTTAGAATAAGAATAAGGCAAATAGAGGATATCACCTTTTTAATATAAGACAAGATGGTCTCATGCCTCATCAGGCCAAAAAAAAGTTGGGGATCACCTCGAAGAATTAGATCAGATGTAGCCTTCGGAAGCTACGATCACGATGGCTCTACCAGAACCATCGATCCCGACGCAACCGGAGGTGATACGGCATCCAACTCGTCACTCCCTCAACAACGAAGACGAACGAGTCGGGAAATCAATTTATCACAAAGAAATCCAAGCACAAATCCAGTTGAAGACAGCAGCACCGACCGGACTCCCAAACGCCAGGAGACACCACTCATCGACCCTGTAACAGACGCTCCAAAAAGGCAGTGAAGCCTAAATCCCCGGCCGCCCGTGGCCGAGCGACGACGAAGAACAGCTTGCAGGTAGGAGGCAGAACCGGTACTGACTGCTGGAGAGAAGCGAGCATTGGCTCTGGGTGGGAGAGTAGGCGAACGCCGTAATCCCTACTCCTGTCGGTTGATACGAGGAAAACTCGAAACTATAGGGAACCTGTGGAAGACCCAAAAAATACCGCGAAACCGCAGTTGCTACCCGAATCCAAATTCGACTACGACGGAAGCCAGCAGTAGCAGATGAATTATAAACACTTTGAGTTGATGAATGCCCCTGATTTGTCGAAAACCCACTCAAGTCCGAGGATGTCGAGACATTCGGGAGGGAGGGGAAGGGTATTCACGGAGTGCAGCCTTATAACATTAGAGGAGGAATACTGACTCATAACTGCCGAGGAGGTAAAGAAAGCACTAAGGGGCATGGAGAACTTCTCCGCTGCTGGTCCAGACTGTGTTAAGAACTATTGGTGGGAAAAGTTCACTTCCACACACCAACATCTGGATCGGATTTTTACCTCATAATTGAACTTGAAAATGCGTGTTCCGCAGTGACTGGTATTGGGATGTACTGTACTCCTATCAGAGGAAGGCGACTTGTCAAACTCAAGGAAGCACAGACCAATATCTTGTCTGAACACGCTACATAAGATCTTTACAGCAATCCTGAATAGTAGAATTTTCCGGATAATTGAACCTGCATGAGTAGAGATGTCCGAACAACGTGGATCAAAAAGAGGCACAGAAGGCTGTCGGGAAAACCTGTCGATCGACAGCAGTATCTGCAAAGATGCTGCAAACCACCTACGCAATCTGTCGATGTCCTGGATTTTGCCAGGAAGCTTTTGTTTCGATCTCCCATAGAATAAGTGTCTGTCTGTAAAAAAGCTTGAAGCTACATCCACGTATGAGTGGAATGCATAGAGAGATTATTGCCCTTCTGGAAAACCATATTTACTATTTCTTTCTAAAAACATCGTGTGACAAGTAAGAACATCACTTTCCAGAGAGGTTTCCTTCAGGGTGACACAATGATGCCTCTTCTCTTCTGCATTATACTTTTGTCACTGTCTCTCGCACTGCGCGACTTTTATAAGTGCACCCTGTGGCGGATCTAATAATCGTGAACATGAGGTCACTCATATTTTATATGAATAACTCGAAGATCTACGCTTATGGAAAAAAAAATCTCAAGGATGCGCTAAGTATCGTTGATGGCTATACACGAGAAATCGGTATGGGCTTTGAATTGGATAAGGGTGCCAAGATTCTTCTGAAGCATAGATGAATCGCAGGTGTAGATAACGATCCTAAACTTGTGGACGGAAGCGCTATGAGAAGCCTTGGCGCTGGAGAGTTCTAAAAATACCTGCAATGAGCAAGAAGCTCCGGAGGCTTAGCTTAGCTGTGCTGCTCCTTGCTTGAGAGACCCAAGTAACCAGCCTTAAGCTAGGTTTACTTGCGAGCCAAGCTGATGCTTCTTGGCAAGTAAGCAGTGCTTGGCTTGAACTCCCTGACCACCTATGGCATATACTATCGAACAGACCTTTACAACCATCTTTTTCGCTCTTATGGCGTTGGCCGCGACCCTACCTACGGTTGAAAAAACCATCAACTTGTTTTTTTCTTTAAATTTATAACTCCATCGAATTTATGGGATAGATAATTTTTATAGTTGCTACTTTGAATTCCCGTGCATGTTCCTAAAAAAAGTACAACGAAATTGTATAGTTCTGAAAAATATTTTTCTAAATAATTTTTCATATTGTTCAAAATACGAGGTTTCGGAATGCAAATAAATTATGGAGCTGTTTTTTTAGAATTCTCAATCCCTATCAAAGTAGTAAGTTTATCAATATCTAAAATTTTTTATACTATAAAACTAAATTCCTCTCAAAAATCATCGCGTATCTACTGAGAATGGTTTTGGATCATTCTCAGCTGTCTTGAAAAGTTTAGGTAATCTTCTTGTTATTTCAACATTGTTCTTTCTTTCCGGTAATATTTAGTGTAAAATAGAAATGTATAAAGGGAAAAAATCTGTGCGTCCTCGAAAATGTTTCCTACTTCATTCTTGATTAGAAGCTCACAAACTCGTGTTAATAACTCTCAATGATCTCTCCGATATTGCTTAATCATTTGATATGCGATTTTCCAAAATTAAAAGAAATTCATAAATTGTTATTTACGAAATTTTCTATCACTACCAAAATCGTAATTTTAGTACTCTTTGGCTTTGCCAAGTCAGAGTTCTGTGCATTCATCTAATAAGTATACAAAAAACTGTCTAATATATA
>WSXT02005018.1:0-14938 GCA_011762715.2 Neuroterus valhalla | reverse complement strand
GCAACAAAAATTGAAAGGGTGCTTGGATAATACTGCGGGGTGGGATCTTCGAGAATGCTTCGGAAGTGTGTGGTACTGCGATTGTTGGAAGAAAATCCGGTGATGCCTGGTGGAATGATGAAATATGCGTCGCAGTCAACGAGAAACAAGAAGCGTACTCGAGAATGTTGAATACTAAAGGTCTCAGCTCTAGGGAAAGGACTAACTAGGGAAAGGGTCATAAATGACTATAGGGATAAGAAGAGGAAAGCAAATATACTAGTAGGAGAGAGCAAGGGTAACATCAGAACGGAGAAAGATACGGAAATGAAAAATGATTTTGAGTGAATTAGGAAAATATTCTGTAAATGGGTTTGGAAGAGTAGAAAAGGAAATAGTAGCACTGAGGTAGTCGCAATTAAGAATGCTAACGGTAACCCATGGAGCATAACAATAGTATCACTGACATTGATACGTTAGACAATTGCGATGCAGGTGGCGGAAGCAGAATCGGTATCGACGACATAATTTCCGTAATTAAAAAACAAAAGATAGTAAGGCTGCCGGTGTGGATGGTATTATCCCTGAAATGCTTAAGTTCGGTGGCGGAAACTTGTTCATGTGGCTGTGTACTGTGACCCTAAATGGAGAGAGGATAGAACAAGTTGATAATTTCGTGTATTTCGGAAGTTTATTCACTTCTGACGGGAAGATAGATGCAGAGATTTGCAGGCGTATAAATGAGGATAGAATGATTATTGGCAGTGTACGGAGTATTATTAAAAGTAAAAATGTAACAAATAAAGCTAAAATTGCGATATATAATTCGCTGCTAGCACCAACTGTCCTGTACGGTAGCGAGACCAGGACGTATCAAGAAAAGGACAAAGTGAGTATGAGTAGGTTCTCAAAGAAAGTGGTGTAGAAGAAACGCTGTTTGACAAGAGTGGAAGAAATTTTCTGAGATGATTCGGTAACGTTGAGAGAATGGATGAAGAACGATTAACAAGGCAAGTGTATCTAGGTAGGGTGAATAGTAGCGTACCAGGAGGTAGACTGAAAAAGGAATAGATAGCATGTGTAAATGAAACCCTTAAGAGGAGAAGTATTAAGAGCCGTAGAAACACAAGAGCTTGTATGAAAAGATGCATATATGTGGGAAAAGCAAGAGATGTATGCCAGAATAGGGATGTTGTGAGAACGATTGTATATGGGAAAAAGTGTGCAGCCTGAAACGAACAATTTTTGATACTAATTGGCCCGTGTGAGGATATCGCTTAGTGGATTATTTTATTGGCATCGCAAAACTAATTTTACGGGGTGTTTGCTAGAGAGATCAGGAAGCGACCTGTGTCGGTGCGATGTTGCACAGGACGAGTGTGTGTTTTTTCTGTTCGCGAAAAGCACGCAACGCAATATAAGACTGATCTAACACCTATCCCTACCTCCTTCTCATACACACCCCTTGCTAAAAATTTTCCGTGTTACTTACACTTCCAAATCTTTACCTATTTATTCTTTATTCTCCAGTAGTACAACGGGGCGGGAATAAGACGAGTTACGCTTACCCCGAAAAGGATTTGGCTTAAGAGTATAATAATAATAATAATATTAATCATAATAATAATAATTCTGATTATATATATATATATATATATATAAATCTATCAAAGACAATTGTAAGAGTGTGTAGTTCAAGCTTCAAGAGTAACCCACCGTGAGTGAGAGTCCGAGGGTGAGGCGGAACAATTAGGAAATTTAGGATCAAGAAATGCATTTTTTTCTTACTTTAATGTATTTGAAAACTTCAGTACTCATCAAATGTATTGTTTACGGGGGAGCATGATCTTCTGCAGAGCCTTCCTGTAGGTCGGACGTGTTATGGGTCCGCTGCCTGACTTTTGTTGATTTTCATACCAAAATGTGTCTTTTGAAGTCGAATTGTAATTACGACTACCCAAAAAGAGCTGAAAAATTTATTGTTATCTTTGCAAGAAGAAGTT
Organism: Neuroterus valhalla; assembly: GCA_011762715.2. NCBI lineage: Eukaryota > Metazoa > Arthropoda > Insecta > Hymenoptera > Cynipidae > Neuroterus > Neuroterus valhalla. The sequence goes on along the minus strand of WSXT02005018.1, from coordinate 12,956 downwards.
AAAAAACAATTGTGAAAGTGAGCTTAGTGATTGAAGATACTAAATCCTTAAAAAAATCGGTGGATAGAATTTTGGGGAAGCTTCAGGTTTGCAAAGATAAATGTGTTTGTCTGGAAGAAAAGAATGTTTTTTTTGCAAGATAAACTAGGCATTAGGGGGAGAAAAATTGGTTTTATAGAAGCCAGAGAAAGATCCAGAAACATCGTGCTCTACAACGTGGAGGATAATCTTACCAGCAATAACCGTCTCCCTGATTCTATCAATCCATCTTTGAAAAGGCTCATGTTTACATTCCAAATGATAGTGTTGAAGAGCTCATAAGGATTGGCAAAATTCAAGGTTGGAGACCAGTATTGGTTCCGAAAAGGGGACGTCCTTCTAAAATTGTATCACCTAATATCGCCAACAATAGAAAACCCGAACACATCCACGAGGACAAAAGAATTGGGACTTTTCTGGAGGAGGTCACAAAAGAAGGAGAGCCCAAAATGGTCCCGAATGCATGAGGAATCCTCCATCAAAATCTCCGCCAATAGTTGTTTTCTGGGATTCAAGCGGATTTAGGAACTTAGATGACATTTATACTCATGCTACCACGGGAGATATTATTTGTGTTAGTGAGACGTGGTATAGATAGTAGATAGAAGATAGAAGATCTCGAGAACCATTTAATGAAAACTATCACAAATACAGTAATTCAGTTCGAAATACATGTAACAACAAGTAGAAAACTCAGTTTTTCGAAACCATGGTTTGATGAAGATTGTCAAAACAGCAAAAGAGAATTGAAACAAATGTTGAAAAAATGTAAACAGGAAAATTTTGAAGCAAATACTTTGTTAATCAATGCGAACTATAAAAAAGATATACGAAGCTACTGTTATTCAAAAAAGAGGCGTATGAAAAATCACTGTAAGACTGTCTTGCGGTGGCTAAGGATTCAAAGCACTTTTGGAAGATAGTTAATATAGTACTAATATAGATAAAGTTCCCAGTTCTTCTTACTAGTTCATTCAAATTCAAGGCTTAATAGTCAAATGTTCGAACAAATGAGATAATTATTCTGCAAAATAGTTGGGTTTTATACGAAGATGTAAAAATTGTATCCCATAACCTCATTCTAACAACTAGAAGGGATTTAAAACGAGAGTTTGAAGAGGGTTAACTTTCTGCTGTGATTGGCGATTTTTAAAGAAAAATAGTTGATCTTTTAGCCAAAAAGTCGATTTCTGAGTAAAAAATCAACTTTCTGGCTAAAAGATAAACTGTTTTTATTGAAAATCCGACAATAACAGTAGAGAGTTATTCTTCTACTGAAAAAAGTTTGGACCAAACAAAGTCATCAACTTGAATCCTATTCCCTGGAATGGAGAAAATATTCTTCCACAAGAGTAATTTCTATTTGAATCAGGTCTACGTATTCTGCTGATCTGAAGGAATGAATTCTTTGATCCTATCCTCTTGATTTGAATTAATGTTTCCTCTAATCAAGAAAATGATTTCTTTGCTTAGAAAGGTCTAGGTTTCTCGAAATCTAATTTGTCCGACACAAGAATATATTCTTGATCCAATTAGTTCAATGCTTTGTATTGACAACGACGCATTTGAATCAAATAATTCTTCAAACTTGAATAAAGCATCAAGGTTAACTCGCATGAAAGAAATAACTATTTGATTCGAAGGAATATCAATAGCGGAAGGAATATATTTATCTGATACGAAGAGTTGATGCATTCACACAAAAGTATCTTTTCATTTTATTTTTGAAGAATAACTTCTTACACGTTGGAGCTTGAACTAAAATCTATCCACTTATTCCTATTTCGCACATAAAATTTAACAATGCATTCGATTGGTGCTCAAATGTTGCAATACCTCGAAAATGAAGTAAAATTATATTTCTCGATTTTACTCCATCTAAATACCTGCCCTATTTTTTTGTTCAGGCTTCACCCACGCTGGATACCACTTGAAACTTGATCTATATATTTTCCCATTTGGATTTGGTATTGATAGGAATACGAAAAAGCGACCCGGCATATGTCCTGCAACATTTTCCGCTGCACTTCTATAGTTCTCATTCTGGACAGGAAAAATGGCGAAATTATCACCATAATGTAGTCTGCCCCCTTTTTCATTTATCTGAATTTCTGATGGTTCAAGATTAGCGCTAATATGACTATCTCGTGGATCGAGCGAGTCAAAAGTTGATTCATAATTTGCAAGGGGTGTTCGCATATAATAGTGAAGTTCTCTTGGATGCACTTGCCCAGGTTGCATCCATAAGGGTACTTCTGATTTTCCGATAGGCTGTAGATTCCCGGTATAGGTAGAGCCATTCTTCATCGTAACAATGAAGGTTCCTGGAGTTGGTGAATGATGGTGGTATCCATCTATACCTGAATTCGCAACAAAAAACTAACATGTATAAAGTTTCGTTGGGCAATTAGGGTACCTACTATAAACTACATTACGAGATAACAGCTATCTATGACCCCTTTTCTTTCTTTAAGTTCTCATTCCTCACCTGACAACCGAAGGTTGTTACTATCTATACATATTTAGTGTTTCTCTAGATTCATCAACTAGAAGGAAGAATTCTGTGACAAAGAAGATCATTTTCCACGAAACTATTCTCGAAAAAGTAGTTCATTCTTCAACCTCCCAATTCTCAATTAATGACACAGCTGAACTTCTGAACTACAATATATGACCATGAATCCCTAACCAATGATAGCAGTTTATAATAAAAATACGAGTATTCACTATCTTTAAGAAGAAAACCCAACAAGATTTACCTAAAACATGCCCTGAATTTTAGACTCCTTGAATGATCTATTTTATGAAGCGATAAAAAACGTATTTCTAAATTCAGAAGTTTTATACCAAAGGGAAAAATATGCTACCAATAAGCATGGCAAATAATATCATAATACACTTACGATTGTGATCCACTAAGAAAACAGTTGTTAAGAGTACAGAAGCAGCCATAAGCCTCATTGTTCAAGAACGAAAGTATATTCAACAGATGGATAAAATATGAACTGTTTTCCATAAAATTGCTTCTGAAAGAGATTAGGAAGATGACTTCTATATATACTCACTTTTATGACCTCATTCGACGACACGCAATGAGAATTTTTCCGAGAAAGATAGAATGGAACAGGAAAGATAATCAATTTCAGACCTTCAAACTTTTCATATCTGCTAAACATTTCACAGTTGAAACCTCGAAAATCATTCAACATTGCAAAATGTTCAAAAACGAAGATTTCAAATGACTTTCTTATCTTGTTCTGTATTATGCATGGAAATTCAAACAGAGATGACAAATTGGAGCAATGATGATAGTGATAACAAGCCACAAAGATGACCACATTCCCAGGTTAGGACCAAGCTTGAATGAGTGATACCAGTATTCTTATTGTTAGTTCGAGGAACTAGAATGATTATTTACAGTTCCCTTCAAGACAGTAAAAAAAAACCCACACTTCGAAAAATTGCAGTTCATTTTCCAAGGTGACAATCAAGTGATATATTATTGAAAAAAAAAGTTTTTAAGCAGCTTACGGCTGCGTCTGTCCTCTAGATAACAAAACTCTAAAGGTTTCAAGACCTCTCATGCGAGCTCTGCTAAAGCCTTGCCCCTCCTTACTTCTTCTCCTCCGATTCCTTTCGCATCTCAATCACTCTCGAAGGTTTACCCTTCAGCCTGACGGCCACGGTTACATATATGTGTGGTTTTTTTTTATTAGGTGTGGAGTATGGGATATTGAGTATGGGAAAGAGGTCAATACTAAAAGAAAGAGGGGGGGCAAGGAGGGACGAAATCAATAAAGGATCAATAAAAAGCAAGTCTCATTTTCATGATGAAGAATCCAACCATGAAATTCAAAATCGACTTTTCTCTATAACAGGCCCCTAAAAGGAATGTGGTAGGAATGTGGTCTTCCTACAATTGATACTTTTTCATGTTAGACTAGGAAGGGGCAGTTGCTCTGAAATGGGACTCACCCTGCAGTCCTCGAGGGCTCCTGTCAGTTGTATACATACCTTCGCTACGGCAAGGTTCTGTATAACTCAGCTCTTCAAATAAAGAAACAATATGGAATAATGGATCCGTGTTAGATATAGAAATAAATTGTGTTCTATTGCCAGGATCCTTTTAAAATGATACGTCGTTCTTTTATCAGATCTGAAAAAATCAAAATTACTACAAGGATCACAGTGCGGTGAAGTCTTTCCATGCCAGAATTCCTTTGAACTGATACGTCGTTCTTTTATAGGATCTTTTTGAATCAAAATTCCCACCAGGATTACAGTGTAGTGAAGACTTTTCAAGTAAACAATTCAACTGTCTTCTCTAATTAACATGGAATATTAAAGGCATATGAAGATTTTATTTTTCTAAATCTCTAGCCAAAATAGAACACGTAGGTAGTCCAAATTAAGAGAGACTATCAGTGACTCTCAAGAAAGGAGAGACGCCAGAAGGAGACACTTCGGCGAACAAAGGATTTTCTTATTAGCTGCAAGGAACCCTGTCCCTGGTTGCATTGCTGTATTTTTTTAGCCAACGCAACACCCGACATATCCGGATGAGTGGATATTATTAAACTAACACAAGCACACCTTAAATCTGGTTGAAGACATATAGGATCAAGGGAAACATATGATTTCAACCACAATGACCGAGAAAACCGTATTTGAGCCGTTGCAAATCATATTGAACAAGCTGTCGCTATTTGAAGAAGATATCAAACGATTATATTCAGAAAACGAAATAAGAATGCAAGAAATAGCTACGTTAGCCAAGCTTAACAACTCGATCGAGACCCTAGACAACTCTATCCGTGAACGTGCACTTCTCGAGAATAAAAATAACGACGAAAGTAACAATCGCGAATCTTTGAACGAGAGAATCCACTAGCTAGATCATCCAAGAATAGCTTCAGAAAGACCTTTCACTCCCGCGCGTACCGATCTAGCAAAATGGGCTATCAGATTTATGTAAATCAAAACATACGAAAAACTCTTCAAAGCGCTTTGACAAAACGTTGAAATAATTAGTTTAGTTTCTTCAAGACGGTTGGAACTTGAAGGAGTAAAAGGGCCTTTACCGAACACAACCAGAGTTACAATTTTAGATCCATACAAAAATTCAACGAAGTGGATTATGCAGAACGAAACGAGCATCCAAATAGCAAGATTAAGCAATAAGATTTACAAGTCGAGGAAATTTCAGCAATTAAAAAATATTCATTGAATTTGAAAGACGAGATAGGAACCCAAGTTAGACCGTTGAAACCATCCACACTGAATGAAGCTCAGCAGGAAGCTTTTGAGTCGTAAGTTTGGCTCAAAGAGCACATCATGCACATATTGGCTATACATATTAGCGCCGCTTTCTCAATGCAATATTTCTGATATTTATTGATTTCTCAAAGTCCATGCGATGTTGTGCTTCGTCTGATGTTCATTTGTCTGAGCGGTAGGTTATGTAGAAAACAATGGTGTTGGTGTTTATGACATACTCCAGACCAATTAATCATTGAAAAAAGGATTACTCCTTTCTTTCATTAAAAACGACGTTCGAGAGTCAAACGCTCTCCTCATCAGGATACAAGTTTTTTTGGTCAATATTTCGAAAAGGAAATTTCCAAAGTACAATTAGAGAATAAAAAGGCAAACGAAACCATCATTTCTGTTAATCTCTCAACAGCATCTGTAAAATTATTAATAAATATTTACTATTCATACGAACAAGATTCTATAAAAGGCATACGCCTTAAGAAAAAGTCCCACCAATTTCTTAGTTGTTGCACTCAAAATTGTCTTCAACTATGAATCGCATTCAGGTAACATTTTACAAGAGTCCGAAGAGGACTTAAAAATCCTCCTTAAGGATCAGAAATGCTCTCTTAATCTTAAAGAAATCCAATAGGTCTCAGGAAGGTCGTCAATCTATTGTGACTTGCTTGGCGAAAGTTGACGCCCATGAGTCCCATTAACACTTCGGAAACGCGTGTTTCAGCTTTTTCATAACCCTGTGCACCCAGACCATAAGATAACCTAACGTGTTATCATGATGCGCTATGTCTGGAATTCCATGCGCGGAAAGATGGGGGACTGGTGCAAGCAGTGCACGGCTTGTCAGCAGTCAAAAATTTCACGCCATAACCAGCTTTTACCTGCTGATCTCGTGGCACCAGACTGTAGTTTTCGCCATGCCCACAAGGGCATTGTGGGCCCGTTGCCTGTAAGCTACGGATTTCGATATTTTCTCATAGTAATTGATCGCTTCTCTCGTTGGCTCGAAGCAATGCTGCAAATGGCATGATTAAGCGTTGGCACAGATGCCTAAAGGCAGCACTTATAGTCTGAGAGCCAGCGAAAAAAAAGCCTACGTCATCGCGAATATTAATGAAAATGGTTTAAATATGTAGGTCCATAGAGGGAGAAAACAAAACGCCAGTATCGGCCAGGCGCAAAAGGGTTGAAAAAATAGGTAAGACTTACGACATCGCGGATTTTAACGATTTTTTTTGAATCTGCACTTTAAACCTTCCCCAACAAAAATATATATGTCGGCCGGGCAAATCCTTGTGCCAAAGATATGTCGGCCGGGTTTTAGTGAGCGACTTCCAGGGCTGCGCATCGTGGTAGTTGTACGTTAGTGAACATGGGGCTGTACCTTATTATCGTGTCAATTATTCTGCGCCGTTAGTACCATGACTGCAGGAAGTTAGAATCAATAATATTTGTTGAATAAATTTTTTTTCCATTCATAAAATAATAAAAAATTTGTACTTTCTTATCTTTTGTGTCTTCTTCTTTTCGAGACAATAATTATTTATGCATGCAATAATATACTTGCCGAAAAATTTATTCTTACGAAATCATTATTTTTGAAGAGGTTTAATTGTTTTATTCGATGCATTATACACACATTTCATTCATATATAACTATTTTTCGTAGTAACTAACAGTTGCATTAACTTAAATTTCGCCTAAACATCAATTCCGCAAAGTAATTAGTGGACTCCGAACTTATTGTATATATGTACAGTTTTTGTTATGAAGAAGAAAAATGATGACGATGACAAAAAAAGGTGATGATGATGAATAAAATATTGATGATTGATTGATTATTTAATAATGATTGATTGATGATTGTTGATGATTGTTGATGATTGATCAATGATAAATCGGTGTTTGATTGATGATACATTGATGTTTGATTGATGATTGATTAATGATTGATGATTTATTGATGATTTATTGACGATTGATTGATTGATGATTGATTGATGATTGATTGATGATTGATTGATGATTGATTGATTGATGATTGATTGGCGATTGATTATGATTGATTAATAATGGATTAATGATTTATTGGTGATTGATTGATGATTGGTGGATAATTGTTTTATGATTCATTGTTGATTGATAAATGATTGATTTATGATTTACGAAAAATGATGACGATGACACGAAAAAAAGGTACAGCCTCACGTTCAGTAACGTACAACTACCTCGACGCGCGGCCCTAGAAGTCGCTCACTAAAACCCGGCCGCCATAACTTTGGCACAGGAATTTGCCCGGCCGACATATATATTTTTGTTCGGGAAGGTTTAAAGTGCACATAAAAAAATCGTTGAAATCCGCGATGACGTAAGTCTAGCCTATTTTTTTATCCCTTTTGCGACTGGCCGACAGGTGTTTGGCACAGGCTTTAAACCGGCCGATATACATTTTCTCTAAGCTCTCGTTGCCAGCAACGTTCCCGTATCATTTTTTTAATATCCGTCATAACATAACTTTATAATTTCTTGTACACTCTTTAACAATTAATCAACACCCTTTGGCAGAGGCTATGCTTGGCCGACATTGGCGTTTTGTTTTCTCCTTCTATGGACCTACATATTTAAACCATTTTCGTTAATTTCCGCGATGACGTAGGCTATTTTGTCGCTGGCTCTCGTACTATTATGTGACGTGCCGACCAAGAGTGGTCTCAATCACTCTTGACCGTTTTTTTGGCACTTAGTTCTGACGTTTCAGTCCTCGGTTCGTCACCTGCTGAATTTGTGTTTGGCACTACGCTTCGAATTCCTGGTGAATTTGTTCTTCCTGATGCCTTTGCTCCGGATCCCCATACGTTCATCGAGGAATTGCGAATGCGCATGTGAAAAATCCTTGCCTATTTAAAGATTAGGCGGTTTTTTTGCATGTTTTTATGTGTAAGCACATCAGGGAATCTCTTAAGTCCATATACTGTGGCCATGTATCTTGCACTCGACCTCGCAACTAGTTTATATTCCTTCGCCAACCGGACGTGTTGCACCTTGCTATCTTTGAAATTTCTCCTGTTAGGGAAGCGTCGTCAATCAATCGTTGATATGAAGGTTCCGTAAAATTACCATGTGTAATTGAGAATTTTTATTCAATATGTAAATATTAGTTCAAACGTTTGCGCAAGTAACTTTTAAATACAATTCTATTTCTTTATCACTTGTAAAGATAGTGGTCCATATGTCAATTTCCCGGTGCACTATGTAGCAGAGTCAAGAATAGCTTCGCAAATGCCCCAAAAAAAATTTTGGGATATGGACTTTTAATATATGAAGTTGGCTAGTCTGATGCTTGAAGAGTCAACATGTATCTCAAGGTAGGTTAAATAGAGGCTTGTGTTTATGTTGTGTTGTTTTGTGCCGTGCGCCGCAGAGAGTTGACGCTGTTTGCGGAACTAAGAGAGTACAACGATAACTTCAAAGTGCCGTCAAATTAAGCAAGATTAACTGATTTTGATTTTAAAAATGGCTTCTTTTCCTCAAGGTACGTACAATATTACATTCTATTGGAATAACAAAGAAACCCATTCTTAAATTAACAATAAACAATATGTTTGAACACTATTTTCGCGCGAAAATCGATAAAAAATAGCATAAGTAAAATGTCTCGTGAGATCCCATGCAATAAAGTGCATTTACTGATAGTTAAAGTTGTTACAAACTACGAAAAAAATGCTCACGTCCGCTGTGATCCACATTCTAGTTTCATAAAAGTTTGAAAAAAAAATTCGTGATTTTCAAGGAATAAAAGTTGTTCAATCGTAAACTTATGCAAATACTATCTTAATATAGTCTTTTATAGTTGAATGATTTTTGCGAAACAATATGGGAGACTCGAAATTTCATAGATTCTAGTATTTCAGATTGTTTTAGCATTTCGTGCTATATCGACACTAAACAGATACATTTTTGTCATATTTTTCATGCAAATATCGGCCCATGTTAGTCTGTCTTATTTTATCTACAAATCTTAGACATTCTACATTGGTTTCCCAATAATCTATTAGTCTTAACAATCAGAAATTCTCAACATTCTTTAGACATATTCAGCGCAAAAATGTTTTTTTTTTCAAATTTTCTGAATTCATTTCGCCAGATAAGACTAAAAATTTTTTTATACTCGAGAAATCATTTTTGAGCTAAAAACTATGTATGATTATAATGATGTAATCATCTGCTTCTGAATTTTTAGAGCGTCTTACCAAAAGTACTTACATATTATTATTATTATTATTATTTTCATTATTATTATTATTATCATTATTATTATTATTAATATATCATTAGGCCGAATCCCTTTCGGGGTAAAATGAGAATCGAAATTAATTTCTGAGCCAAAAAAAAACCTTGCTACAGCTGCTATTATTTTTTCTGAACGAAGAAACCCGTATTTCTCAGTTTTATCTATTTTAATTTTTTAATTTATTAGACTAAATAACTAGTTTATACAAGTTATTCATACTGAGATCTTTAATTATAAATGGAAAGTTACGTAAATCATAATTAATTTTTTATTACTTTTCAGAAGATGAGAATGACACGGAGTCTGGCACGATCACTCGCTTGACAAGAAAAGAGATTTTTGAATTGCTAAAAATGGAAATCACTCAAACCAGTGCAAGACAAGCAGCAACAAGAATCGAAGAAATTTTGTCCAAGAAATGGAAAAAAATCTTTCTCATTGTCGGAGTATACTATACGGCAGAAGTTAAGTAAACTTTTGAGTAGATTAAAAAGTAGATACATAAAAGCTGCATATTCTAGTAATAACTTTTGTGCACAAAATGCAAGCGGGCTTGATGAAAGCGTAGATTTTTCCGATGAGCCTGAAATCATTGAAATGAAAAAAAATCAAGGTTTGGTTAACAATGTATCTCGCAGACGACGAGCTTTTTCAGAATCTAGTAACAGTACAAAACGAAGAAGAGCTTCAGAGGTAAGAGGTGCAATGACTACTAAAGAACTGCTCTTCGCTGTGGAAATGAAGCTCAGAGAAGATAAGGAGAACGATCTCGTTGAAATTTCGACTGACGTAGCTGATGATAATAATGCAGCAAAAGTATACGAAAACAGAGATAGAAAACCTATTCCTTTGAGCAAAGATGAAGCTGTCGAATTTTCAATCACACAACAATTATCATCGCGACAATATCAAGCCATACGTAATTTAACCAGGAGTAGAAGTGCAGATATTTTACCGCCCTATAAAGAAATGAAAGCAGCTAAGAAAGAATGTTATCCGGAGAATTTTTCTATTATAAATGTTACTGAAACTTCTGCTGTGATAGACCTACAATTTTTATTGAATCACACTGCAGAAAGAATCGTAAAAACCCGATTGGAAACGCTTGAAATTGTAGATCCTGAAAAGCTTAAATTGCTAACATTAGTTTGTAGATATGGAATGGACGGTACATCGGGATTTTCTGAATATCAACAAAGTTTTAAGGATGATCCAGATTGCACAAAGTCTGATGCATTGATTTTTTATACAGCACTCTCTCCTATACAGTTAAATTGCCAAAGTTCGAAAGCCGAGAACCCACTTATTCTATGGCAAAATCTTAAGCCAGGTTCACCTAAATTTTGCAGACCTATAAAAATTCAGGATACTAAAGAGACATATGCATTAATTAAAACTGAATCAGCATCCCTAGAGAAAGAAATAAGTGAGTTGGAGCCATTCCCAACTATTGTACATAGGAAAGTAATAGTGGTGAACTTCAGCTTATGCCCTACTATGATAGACGGCAAAGTTACGAATTCCATAACCGACACTAGATCTATGCTTACTTGCAATCTTTGTAAACAAAATATATCTCAATTTAATAACATCGATAAAATGGTTCATACATCAATCAATGAAGAAAACCTGAAGTTTGGTATGCCAATTTTACATGCTTGGATTAGATGTTTAGATATGTGCTTACATGTAAGCCGTAATTTAGAATTTAAACATTGGCAGGCTCACAGTGATGCAGATGAAGAAATGCAAAAAAATGAAAAAAAAAGGATTCAATTCGGTTTGCGAGAAGGAATTGGCATCTAAGTTGATAAAGTAAGGCAAGGAGGTGCGGAAATTCAAATGATGGGAATACTGCAAGACGATTTTTTGAAAATGGACCAATTGTTGCAAAAATAACGGGATTCGATGAAGAACTGCTTGAAGGATTTCACATGATTCTGCAAGTACTAACTTCTGGATTTTACATTAACGAAGAGCTTTTTGGTGATTATTGTTTGGTTACCGCAAAGATGTATGTAGAAAAATATCCGTGGTATTATATGCCGACTGCAGTGCATAAAATTTTTATTCATAGCAAAAAAATCATCAATGCAAGTCCACTGCCTATTGGTTTATTTTCTGCAGATGCTCAAGAGTTTTCAAATAAATATTTGAAAAAGTTTCGAAGAGATTAAAAAAAAAGTAACTGATATGTTACTTGCTTCAAATCCTTCTAGTGTAAGATCAAGTCCAGTTTCATCTTCAAGTATCACTGGTAGTTCAGTCACGCCTGACGACGAAATGGATTACGACGATTTTGATGATGAACTTGATTAACTGTATATACTTATGTATATAACTGCATTTATCTTTCGAATTATTTTGACTTCTTAAAAGTCAAATTTATGTACCTAATTTTTTTTATACATCGTATTACGTTTTGAATAAACTAAATTTTTATTAACCTTCCCTCTCGAATAATAAGTTGTACGTTTGTAATGATCCGAAATTCTAAAAAATCTGATTATAATAATTGCAAAAATTGAACCGATTTTTCGAAAATTTTTTTCTACGATTTATCCGCCATCCTTTTTTTTGAAACTTCGACCTCGGAATCGAATTCAGCGACCTCAAAAACACTTGAATATCTTCTATCGAGTAAATTGAAATATAATTGCAAACATCAGGCCAATTTTCCAAACTTTTTATCAGTAGCTCATTCGCCATTTTGTTTTTCGAAAATGTGTCTTCAGATTCGAATCCAGCGACCTTGAAAAGCCTTCCATATCTTCTATCAACTACATTGATTCATAATTGGAAAAATGAAATCAATTTTTCGAAAATTTTTTACTACAACTCATCCGCCATTTTGTTTTACGAAAATGTGTCTATCAACTATATCACTACTACTATTAACTACATTGATTCATAATTGCAAAAATGAAATCAATTTTTCGGAAATTTTTTACTACAACTCTTCCGCCATTTTGTTTTTCGGAAACGTGTGTTCAGATTCGAATCCAGCGACCTTGAAAACTCTTACATATCTTCTACCAACTACATTGATTCATAATTGCAAAAATGAAACCAATTTTTTGGAAATTTTTGACTATAACTCATCCGTCATTTTGTTTTTTGAAATTTCGACTTCGGAATCGAATTCAGCGACCTCCAAAACCCCTGTATTTCCGACATCCCCCAATTTCGAAACATGTTTTTCATTTTGCGCAGCCATTTTCGATTTCGCTACATAGTGCGGTGTAGGGAATGAGAAATAAATGTAACCACGAGGAAGAGGAAAAGTGTGTTGTGTGGGGGGTAGGGGGGATCCAAATTCGAGATGATGATAAAATTAAAATTGTTAACTTCCTGT
>WSXT02005007.1:0-14938 GCA_011762715.2 Neuroterus valhalla | reverse complement strand
AAATCCAATTATGAATGCGGTTCAAAATGATCGAACGCGCAGAGCACCTGACAATGGTTCGGCCAGTATTGCCGATCACTCCAGAGCTCGGGGTACTGAATTCAATGTAAACACGATGACGAACCGGCAAGACAATCAACGTTCTTTATAAACGGGTCAACTCGATAATTATCTGCTCAGTTGCTATAGTCACTCATGCACCTTGCCATTAATCTCGCGTGAACGAGAAATGTACGCAGAACGCTTCCTTAACAGCTGCAAGAACAAGCCGCAGAGGAACATCAGGGAGCGACATTGAGACCAACTGCTGAAACAAGGCTTCCCTAAGGAGACAACGGCGATTTTAGGACAAGGAGGAACATTAACATTCAGTTTCCTTCCGAGCCCCATGATCTGGCTGAAATGGATGCTATCTTTCGCGAAGATCTCTCAGAGGATGCTGACTTCTGGGCCATGACTTGTTCAGTTTATGGTGGGGAGAAAGCTGTGGCCGATTCAAATCGAAGATCCAAACCAACGATTGATGAAGAATCCAAGAAGCGCTTGCATCAACTAAACAAGGAGATTGGCCGGGCAAGACAAATCGCGTCACGTATGCAGTGTGTGATTGACTGCATAAAATCTGGTAAGCCTTTTATGGAGGGGGTCCGAAAGTTCTTTAATGAAATGAGGATCCACCATCACACATTGAAAATGTCAAAGATGGTGACCATTAAACAGCACATTATTGACAAAATACGAGTACTACCTGACGCAAGGAGTAGAATTGAAAAGAGGGGGAGGGGGGGTGATGGGTCAGGGAGAATCAAAAGTTTCTCGCTGACCCATCGCGCCTCTTTAGCGATCTCTCTGTTCATGTCAGAAACCCACCATAATCCGAAGAAGTCGAGACATTTTGGAGGGAGATTTTCGAAGAAAAAGATCCAATAAATGAAGGCACTGAGAACTGAGAATGCCTACCAATTACTGTTGAGGAGGTAAAGAAAGTATTAAGGGGTACGAAGAACTTCTCCGCTGCTGGTCCAGATTGTATTAGGAACTTTTGGTGGAAGAAGTTCACTTCTACACACCAAAATCTGGTTCGCATCTTTACCTCATATTGAAAGTCGGAGATCCCTATTCCGCAGTGGCCGATGTTGGGACGAACTTTACTCCTACCGAAGAAAGGCGACTTGTCCAACCCGAAGAACTATAGACCAGTAGCTTCTCTGAACACGATGTATGAGATATATACATATATCCTGAATGACAAGATTGTTCGGATAATTAGACCTGTATGGAGTGAGATTCTAAACCCAATTCCATAAATTTTATAATTTATATGATTTCTAGAATTGATAAAACTTTATTAGGACTAAAATGATTTTGATAATTTCTCCGGAATTTCATAAATTGTCTAGTTTTTCAACGTCCACTTCTCAAACAATATTTAATTATTGATTAGAAGAAATCCAGTCAATTCTTTCATCGAAGAAAAATACTATCTACAGATTGATTGACAAAAACTAAGGAAATCAGAAGATTCAAATATTTTTCATAAATATCGAGATAAAATTACTCAACTAATATGTTTAAAACCGAGAACTGAATCGAACATTCAATTATAGAATTATTGCTTCGGAAATTTAGAATTTATTTAAATAAAACAAAATTTTAATTTCGAAATATCCTAATTTTGGTTCTAGAAATGATTAAATTCCTGAAAATTCTAGATAATAATCATTAAAAAAGTGTCATTCATGAAAATTTAAATTTTATCAACTGAAACTCAGCAGCAGGAAGAATAAGGAAATCGGTGGTAAGAATAGCAGTAGGTAATGAAATAGGTTTTCGGCATTTCCTGGTTATAGCGAGGTTAAGGTGTTGAGTCCCTATTGCCTTCAGGAGGAAGGAGAGAGAAGAAAAAAAGGGAAGAAAGGTGAGCATGTGCTGCTGTGGAGGAGAAAAACTAGAAGGAACGAGGAGAACAATGATGAAAGAGAGTTCAAAGAGTTGGAAAAGAAAAAGATGAACAAGATGATAGAAAGAATGAAAGGTGATTGAGTTGGTGAAGGAAGAGGCAAGACCAAAAGGGAAGGGAATGTGGGCGAAAAATGGATTGTGATACAAGGAATGTTAATACGGATAAAGAAGACTTAAAAGAAAAGAGTCAATCAAGAAGATTTAAGTTAAGGGGTTGAGAGACAGCAAATCGGGAAAAGATTTTGCAATAAGGATGCCTTCGGTGAATAGAAGGATAGAAATACTAGATGGAGAGGGAAAAAAATTTTGTAACGTGTCTGGTTACGAAGTGAAGTCATGGAGACATGTGCTGAAAGTGTACACTTGAGAGAAAGAAGAAGTCAGAATTGTAAAAGATTGTGTGAGAGGAATTCTTGATGAATGTGAGCGGAGATTGGGATGGATGAGAAAACTTAGAGATTTGAGAGAGAACAAGGAAAGGGAAGCAACATAAGGCGAATAGCTGCTTTCCCCCTTGTGTGTACATAATGAAATCAGGTAGAAAAGTAACGTGGAAATTCGAGTAATATGAGATAAAAAAGGAAGTATAGGGGAGCAAAAGCCCTGGGAGCTCATTGTTACGCATTCAGTTCTTAAAAAGTAGCAGATAGCAGAGAAGTTAGGTTCAAGGATATGTAGTTAGATTAGAATATGGGGCACTTATGCAATTTATTGCAAAAGGAACCGAGGCTCCCAAACCCGTGAAAGAGGGAAGATCAAAGACATGCGTACATTTGAATTGTATAGAAAACACATTTTCTCACTTTGTAATGTTTTTCAACATGTAGTGAGCGGGGAGGGGCAATTGTGGAATGGCAAATCGGGCAGATCAACACGGTTTCGTCGGCACATACACACTCTTTCGTCGGAATTTTCCATGACAACTTTGCACAAATGTCACTAAATTTCGTTGATGAAGCCTTAAATCTCCTTCTTTGTATGGTTGTAGACCTTCGAATCCAAATAATGGGAGAAAACCAAGGGTGGTAAATCACATTATCCAGGGGGCCAATCTTGATCACCGATATGAGAGCACATGATTCTGCAAAATTTAGGCAAAATTGCTATGTTTTTTTTCGACACAAAAAATGCGTGAGTGTCAGAAAGGCCATGGAGGTCATGTGCCCGATGCTCCATCCCATACATAAACATTACCTTATCCTATGTACTTAATTTTGAATTAAACAATGTTTTAAATTGAATCCAAATCGTGCGTGGATTATGGGACAACCTCATCACATATATACACATCCTCTTATTCTTATCATATTTGGGAAGGGACCGTGAGAGTCCTCGACGCTTGGATTATCCCGTTGCGTTGTCATGCCTAAGCGCAGCACTAGAGCCGGCTCCATAGGCAAGGACCATAAACAAGCTGTTGGCCGGAATATCTGACTTGATGATGCAGTTACTGTCCGTAAATTCCAGACGTTTCTCCACAATCGCATGGTAGTGACACAATAGGTCGGAAGCTGTCTCATCATCCTTACCATATAGGCGACATAGCGGAGTGTCTGCGATCATCCAAATTTTGATTTCTTCAGCGGCTGACCTGCTGGGAATTTGTACAACTGGTTCAGGGGAAGTGAAGTCTTTTCTCGTAGCTAGCTTTCCCAGTCTGTCTGATATCTTATTGCCTTTGATACCACTGTATCCAGGGATCCAAAGCAAGGGCACTTGGTTTTCCATCGCTAGATCGTTAAGTGCTTCATATCACTCCCACAAATGCTACGTTGTCGTTGTAATGTTCAGGGCCATAATTGACACCCTGATATACAAGTGAATACGGATGTTCCATCTATTGACACACTCCAGTGCCTTGTATTGAAGCGCACCGGAGCAACGCCATAATTTCGGATTGCAGGACACCACCTCCTACTTTTTCCTTGTTTCTGGAGCTCTTTGTGAATCAGTTGTCTCCATCACTCGGCAGGTGTCAATAGCCCATAAATCTCTCGTGGATAGGAGTAACTTTTTTCGAAGAGATAGCGAGTAGGCGTTCTATCCCTTGGCATGCTAAGATTTGGCATACTCGCAATGGCAATCGGAATCCGAAACTTGGTGAGATGAAGAAGCTCTTAGCCCGTTAGTGCCTCCACTGCCATCGTGGGTGCACAATAGAATAAAATCCCAAATAACCTGCCAAAAACCCTTTTCATGTATAAATGTTGTTAAAATATACCTACCTGGAAATTTTTAGGGTTGCTGAATTAAAAAATGACGTTCATTCTTCCAAATTCAAAATAGCGGACACAAAATGGCGACCGACTCATATAAAGATTTCGTGTTTTGAGTTGAAATCGAATTATACATACATTTTCGGGGTCGCTAAAGTCGAAAATGATATTCATTTCCAAAATTAAAAGTGACAGCCACAAACAGGCCTTCATGACACGTAGAACTATCAGGGAAACTATTGTATTAATGGAGATTAGCCGACCTTTCAGAATTAATTATATTCCATTAGCGCCATATATAGAGTTCCAGCATTATTAATTTGGCTAAAAAATATATTTTTCTTACACGATTTATGTGCGTGATTCCTGAATGACAATTATCACAATAAATTCTTCTGCAAATATTTACCGCGAACATTTTTGAACAAAACTCCTATCTTTTGCTGCCTATTTTTCTGAAAAAAAAATCAACTACTGATGAATCTGACTTCTTTTATTTGTTGGAACACATGCAATTACTATTATCACTTACACAAACTAGGTGAGATTACGAACTGCGACTTGTTTTCACGCTAAACTTTTTTACCATCTAGGTAGTTTTGTATCTTTTTATACGTAAAAGGCGGATTATAAGACAATTACACTCATGATTTTATTAAAAAAATCCATGAATCCATTTTCGTATCATAAAACTAGATGCAGTATTGGAAGGAGCTGGTGGAGATATGCCGATAATCCACACGTTTACTTTTCCACATGGAACTACCCTTTTCTTCCAAATTAAGGAGGGTAATAATAATTATCTCCGTTTTTCCTAGAGCTCTACATCACATCCGTCCTAATCAAATCCCTTTCTGGATGCATAATCTAAATTCACGACTGAGAAATGAAGCAGAAATGATTCAATTTTATATTGTCTTTACTATTGATTCATTGCGAGCACTACTTTACCGTCAAATTTTTGGTCGGTAACATTTCATTGATAGCACTATAAACCTTTATCATTTTCGGATGGTGTTGTTGAACTTTGGTCCCAAATTACGGCTTTGTGCATTATCGATCGCGACATCCTTTCTAATGGACTCATAGTTGGGAGTTATAGAATTTCATGTTTAACCCGCGAATGTCTCATTTGTACCGTAGTTGTGCATAATCCAGAAATTCCCAGCATCCAATTTATTCTCCAGCGCAGCCATATTGTCAGCTGTGATGTATTGTCTGAAGCTCTAGTTGTAAAAATTTCATCATTTTCGGATAGTGTTGTTGAACTTTGTCCCCAAATCACGGCGTTAAATTTTAATGTATCAACTGCTGAAAAGGGCAGCCGTTGAGAGACGATGGCGATTTCAGAACAAGGAGAAACATTGACATCAAGGTTCTTCTCAAGCACCATGATCTGGCTGAAATGGATGCAACTTCCGTGTGGATCTCGAGGAGGACTTCGATATCTAGACCATCACTTGTTCACTTTATGATACGATGAGAGCTTTGTCTGATTCGAATCAAAGGTCCAAACCAACAATTGATGCGCTTGCATCAACTAACCAGAAGATTGGCTGGGCTGGACAGAACGCGTTCCGAATGCAGTGTGTAATTGGCTACATAAAATTCGGCAAGCCCATGCACAGCTTACTAGAACGTTTCATATTCTCAGAGCCTTCATTTGATTACTGCTGCACGCCGTGAATTCCTCTTCAAAATATCTTGACTTCCTCGAACTTGGGTGTGTTTTGGACGCAAACACAACATTACACGTACACAAACATTATACGTTTAAAGAAGCTGTACACTAACCTTATAATATCTGAGCATGGATGCTTATCAATCACTGCTAGGGAAGTGAAGAAAGTATCAAAGTGCATGAAGAATTCCTCCCCTGATGGTATGAATTGTATTAGGAACTTATGATAAAAGAAGTTAGCTTTTACATACCAACATCTGTCTCATGTCAGTACATTATATTTGAAGTCGGAGACGTCTATCTGGCAGTAACTGGTATAAGGACGCACTGTACTCCTAACAAAGGAAGGTGACTCATCTAATCCAAGGGAATACAGTCCAATAACTTGTTTAAAACGCTGTATAGGATCCTCATAGCTATCCTTAATGACAGGATTGTTTGAAGAATTGTACGGAGAGAGACTTGAGAACAACGTGAATCAAAAAGGGGTGGCAAACTATCGGGCGAACTTGCTGATGGGAAGCCGTTGGCGATTTTTCGATGATTGATTACCAGAAAGCTATTGATTCAAAATAGCATAGACTTATCATATGCGTGTAGATAATCATGGAGGTTTATTCACATATAATAGTATGCATGGAGAGATTGTCACCTCCCTTTTAAAATAAGATTTACTACTCCTCCTGGAAAACATTTTGTGATAACTGGCAACACCTCTTTTCAGAGGAGTTCCTTATAGGGTGACACAATGAGCCTTCTTCCCCTCTGCATCACAGTATTGACACTGTCTCTCGCACTTCGTGATTCTCATGGGTATCCTTGTGGCGGAACTATATTTTATATGGATATATGGGAGATCTATGCTTCTGGAAGAAAACATCTCGTAGATGCTCTAAGTATCGTCGGGGGTACACACGAAAAATCGGTATAAACTGTTAATTGGATAAGTGTGCCGAGATTCATGTGAAACGTAGACGAATTTCAGGTGTAAATAAAGACTCTAAGCTCGTGGACGGAAGTGCGAATAGAAACCTTGACGCTAAAGAGACCTACAATCATCCAGTCGTGCCTGAGAGTCGCATCCGGGATACAACATCAGTAAAAGAACGAGCTTAATGTCCTAGGAATGACTACGCGCGAGATTATGCGTTTCTTTTCAGAGCTGCGGAACAGGCAGCTTAGACCCTTGGCCCGAATCTTACCATCAGAGGTGAGGACAGTGTGTTCCTCCATCAAGATGCTTCACTCCAAAAAGCACAAGTAAAGGAACGGAATGCAAAAAAATCGAGAAAATACATAAGAACAAGGTAATGCACGGACTCTTTACCAAAACTGTAAAAGAACAATCCGTTTCATATAAGTCAACTTTTGCTTATTTTAATTCATCTGGACTGAACTCAGGCACAGAGAAATTAATTTTCGCAAGCAAGGGCGGTGTGGCAGGTTGTGTAATGAACTCTCTGAGCCCCAATGGCATATACTTTCAAATTGCCCCATCCACGCAGAGACGATGTATATAGTACCGACACAATGTGGACCTAAGAGTGCTTTATCACCATCTTTTGCGCTCTTATGACGTTGGGTGCGACTCCGCTCGGCCGAACGCCTAAAGGGACATAGAATCAATTAATTTGAACAAAGAGTGCTGAATGAACTGGGACTACGAGTTCTGTAGATTATTCTTTATCCAACACACAAGATCTGACATCGTGTTTCTTGACAAACGTGAACGAACTACAGCTGCAGGGACTTCACCAAGGATATTTATTTAAACTGTTTGTTCTCATCATGAGAATCATGACAAATGATGTCGTGACACTCGACGCATGGATGCAGGGAGCAGTCATGCACAAGCGGACACTCATCTCACATCGTGAGACGTGGCCATAGGTGTAGTTTACGGTGGTTCTATTAGGAGCTTTTGGAATAACCCTGAATGACAGTTGCTCCCCAGAAGAGCCCGCTGGGCCTACAACCAATATTTCATTTAGCTAGAAGAATGCTAAACTAAGTATACCTAATTTCCACCGTTTAGAACACGTGACGTCAAACACTCCGCACATGAATTTATGAGGGTAATAAAGTTTAAAAATAAGTGATCAAGTGTATAAAGATAACCCAAGCATCCCTTTGAAGTTAACTCAAATTACTATACTTAAAGCACTCCTTCATGGTGGGTTCTTTTACATAGGCAGAGGCAATAAAGCTCACAATTTCACGGATGTAGTCGAATTCTGATTATTCATCTTTATGTGCTTAAGGCGGTCGTTCTGGTAATCGTCATTAGATCCCGGAAGAGACCTGACCACATTAACCATAAATAATATTCAGTAATTCTATATTATTATCCTTATATATGTATGCATTATATACGCAAAGTGTTAGGTCCTGTCAGTCTGGGCCGATAGGATCTCAGCGCTTGCAGTGATGCACGCAGAGAAAGAAGATAGTGATGAAAAGAATATGAGTGAGGGTTACGGGAGAAGAGGACAGTTCAAACTATCCAAAGCTTTGGAGGTTTCCGTCATTCCGTGTTCATCACGGGTTCAATCACCGATTAAAGGCATCCTAAGCCGACTTGATCGAGGCTCTTGTCGCGGTAGTTATCTTCATAGTTCAATTTCCTGTCACGTTCGACTGTGATAGGTTAAGCCGGATATACGTCTTTTTTATGACTCTTTATTGGAGATGACGGAACGATACGTTGACAATCTCTCTATAGTCTGGAAGGTGTAAAAATATATTACCATTGTTCCTTTTCCTCGAGCTTTCTCCCCATAAACGATGCTGCTATTCTACGAGAATAATGGTATTGCTACATGCATACTATGATAAAGTAGTCAGTTGTAGAACATTTTATGATTGCCTTTGAGAGAATTTCTCCAAAAAAAATGTTTACATTCTAGTATACGGTATTAGCGACAATAAAAGCAGAATCGAGATGCGAGTCACGCAGGCAGTTCAGTGTTTCTTGTGGGAAATTGCGAGAAATAGCATGTTCGCCAACAAGAACAACAGTTCTTGTTGGCGAACATGCTATTTCTCACAAGGCCAGGTGGAGCAGATGGAAGCTAGAAAGAGGAAAGGAATGGTTGAAAATAGCCGCGGTTTTCCTTTATTACTCTTGAAACTCTAAAGTGCAGAAACGAGCCAAATTATTCAGTAGTTGTTTATTTTTAGCAAGATCTCTTCGCATGGATGGCCACGAGAGACGTCTTTCGATGTGGCCGAGATTCAACCACGGAACGCAATTCTTTGGCTCTGATCTCTTGTGCACTCGGCCTCGTGACGTCATCCCAATTATTCAACTCGGAATACTAAACAAAAACTATTTCTGTCGACTGAAGACAATGGGCCCTAGTTTTCATGAAATCGTAGACTATAATCGTTGTCTCCTTTGGAGATGATTGACCTTAGTATAAATCGTATCTTTGCAAATAAAACTCATTTTATAGAACTTATTTGACAAAATTTAGGACTTGAATTGATACGAGATTGATGACAGAATGCTTGTCAAGTTCCATTTGACTCAGTGTTTGAATATGAGGCCAAGGACGTTAACGAAGGCCCGCTCTTGAAGCCTTAATCATTCGGATCGGATAGGCGCGAGTAGGAAAAGAGATTCGCCCTAGAATAATGGATAGATGCTCTCTCAGCTAGATAATGCTAGGCAACGTAAGAGAAGCACATGATGGAAAGGGATATGAACCCGAAGGAAATAACCTAACGCAACCTTGGGGCAATTTCGCAGCGGAAACTTAAAGAACTTAATGTTTTCGCCGGCAGTAGTACGCGGCTGCGCATTTTTACGGCTAAGTTAGTAGACGGACCGGATTGATTTTCTCTGACTGGCTACCATGCCGGTGTGACGTGACAGAAGAATGGTTTTGTCTCTTGGTTTATGTCCCCCACTGGCGTGACCAAGAATGCCTCGTTCGCAGATCGTTGTTCCCTTTCTCTCCTCCACATAAAGAAAATGCAGTATTGCCTATGCATCAAAACTAACGTCAAAATTCATAATCGAATTTTGGCACAATTTGTGGGCTAGTCTAAGTCTAACGGAAGCGCGGCAGTTCCAGCGGAAACTCTGTGCTGGATGTTCGACACGAGAGGCACTGCGGCAAAACGGCGAAACGGTGCACAGTGCTTTAGATCGACGAAAAGGTGATCAAAAGTCAAAAAAATATCGGATTTATATGGAATTTATTGTGTACATATTATTTTAATCCCTGATTCAAAGTTCTTTGTTAAAATACCAAAATTAAAAATGTCGGACCTAGTATGGCAACCAACGTATACTAAATATGTCTAGGGACCTGAACTTTATGCAAACCGCATAATCGCACAATCTTTCAGAATTGAATATTACTTGAAACATTTGCGATTCACAAAGTTTTTATGCAAAGTATACACTATTTTCTATTGGAAATTGGGTTAATAATAAAATCAAAACACTATATTTAAACTATCTATAACTCGAATTTTATTTAATGTTATCTCGCACGAGGAAAGAACGTCTGCATTCTATAAAGAACTCCATGAGACTGAAAAATCATAGAACCCTTATGGGCGCAGTGGTGACAAACACGCTTTTTCCACACAACCAGACTAAAACCTATTGCGACGTCAAATTTCGTTTCTAAGAAAATGCATTAAAATCTTGAGGGAGTGTAAACACTTATGTGCTATGCACGAAACAAGCATGCCATGGGAAGTCTCTAATATTCACCATGTCGATTGAGTTTTGACATTTATATAGCTCTGCCATAAATATACGTGACAGAAACCATATAATCCAACATTTTCAATCGAATAAAAACGCATAATTCTGTAATTGTTGCATAATTTGCGAATTTTCGCATAATCTGCAAATTTCCGCATAATCTGCAAATTTTCGCATAATCGTAGCATAATTTTGAGTTTTCATCTAAAAATAATTACAAAATATTTTAAAAACTTCTTTCCCCCTTCGAAATAATGAATATTATTTCTTGCGTATTTTCAAATGATATATGAGGAGTTCAAACTTGAGTAGTGACAAGAAATTACTGTTATCGCATTTTTAATTTCCCGCGAAATATATCTGATGACAGCATCGATATATAAACTGGACCGCTCATGTCCACTGCGCATCCATTTTGGTGTAGAAAATGAGGGACATAGGATCCATTCGCGGTTGTCTCCGTCTTGCTTTTTCTGATTGGCTTTTGGTTTTGGCTCAGGCCTGTATGCATAGTTAGCGGGGCCCTCGATGGGGACTCAGCTTCGGTTTTGACGGTCCAAGCTCGTTCGAAGTTTTCAATATAAATAATGATCCGAATAACGAAACAAATTGTTTTTATGTTCTTTGTTTGTCGAACGCGAAGCGGCGTAGGCGACGGGCATTTATTTTACAGGTGAAGATATATTATTATTTTTTGACTTGACGTCATAACCTTGGGAAACATTTTTTTACAGCATCGACATATTATATTTAGATGTCAATGATTAATTTTGAAATTATTGTAATGCAATGCATTATATATAATAAATGATATTAGTTTCAAAATAGAACTACGAAATAAAGAACTTGGACAAAATCAAGGTCATAAATATTGAAGTTCACATTGATATTGAATCTATTAAATTCAGCTTTTTTATTTTGCGTCAAAATCTATTCCTATATACAGTGGTAATTTCACTTAGAAAATTAATTATTAACATAAAAATTAACCAGAAAATTGTATAAATTATTGGGAAGCATGCATCAAATATTTCACAATAAAATAAAATGTGCAGGTTTTGATAAAAAATTTTGATCCAAATAAGATCAGAAACTCTGATCTCAAAATTTTCATGAATTATTTACAAATTTCGAACATTGGAAATATAAAAATGGAATATAAACGAACAGGATGATGATGATTATCCTATTAAAAAACACGACCAAGCATACACGTGCATCTCCGCACAATGCTAAATATATTTTTCCGAAAAAATCATTTCTAAAACTTACATGGGAAAGTTTCGGGAATTATTTGCCGGAAAAATAGATTTTGGGAAATGTGAATGATGAAACGGGCCCGAAAGGCTAGCGCCTTCACTGCGCGCAAAGGATAAAGCACTATCTCCTTTTCTTTCTACTACGTTCGGGTTCGCGCATCCAGATGAGCGGTCCAGTTTATATGTCGATGGATGACAGCGCCACTGCTCTGTTACTGCTGTATTCGGAATCGGGCCGCAAAGAACGCCAATAGTTACGTTGCGCAGTTTTTCTTAGCGGAAAAGTCTTTTATGATTGGGAATATTGGTGTAAAAATCTACATCCGCTTTTTGTTCTTATCACATGATCGTTTTACTGTGAGGAATTCCCCTGCTCTTGCAATGTGAAGTATAATTTTATATGTTAGTATCAGAATAAACATCGGAGGTATGTACCAATCTTATGTTACTGTTTCGAGGTTAATTTCTTTTATATTCCATATAACTCATGTATTTTATTTAGATTTAATCCAAAGTCAGTATGACACCGCATCTGAAACTTAAAACTACTAAAATTACTATTTTTGATCGAGCCAAGAAATTCGAAAATGATGGAATGTTTGTTTTTGACAAAATAAGGAAAGTTATGATGTGTGAAATTTGCAACTGCACCGTCAAGTGAGAAAAAAATCCGTAATAGATTATCACTGCATCTCAAAATCGCATAAAATAAAGAAGTTTTTGATAGATGAAAAGAAAAGGAAGAAAATATCCATTTGAAACTCATTCGAACAGTCAAAAAAGAACGAAACCGATAAAGAAAAATTTATTTTATCGACAGTTTCTGCGTTTATGGGAGCAAACATCCCTCTAGAGAAAGTAGACGATACTAGCATTCGTGATTGGATGAACAAATACATTAGAGGTACAATTTTATTTTTAGTTATATATACTCTCAATACATTTTTCAAATTGCAGTTAACTTTAGGAATATGAACAAGATTTATTTTCCTTTTTGGAACGTCCCAATTTATTGCAGGTTCGCAGGTAATTTAATTTTTTGCTTGAAGTGTCTGCGAACCTTAAAAAAATCATCAAATCTAAGTAAAATCATTACAAAAGTTAAACAATTTCTAAAGTTTTTGTACTCCGAAAAATTGGCTAAAGATCGATTTGTATTTAAATTTTTCTATTAATGAGAATTCAAACGGTGGTCATTCGTTCGTATCAAATCAATAAGTGTTTCGTATCAATATGATTCATTTTTTTTCAAATATTGAAGATATGTGAGGGTAAGATTATGTTGAACATGATCAATATATTCGATAGACGACAAAACATAGAGTGTTAATGTTACAGGATCTGGTGATCTTCCAAGTGTAGATTGGATCAGAAAGCATTATGTTCCGCTTGTGAAAGATGAGTTTGAAGAGAAACTGAAGGGAAATATTAAATGTAAACCTGTGATTATCCACTGCGATGAAACTACTGATCGGAAAGGTCAAGCTGTTTTTAAATCACTTTTTAAAATTTCACCCATTGAGTTTTTCGCTGAATCAAAATTAGTGGTAGCCGAGTGCTGAGTACCTGTAATGCGCAACAATATTCACAGGCAATAATGAAAGTAATTTATTCTTCCCGCATGTTATGAAATAATAGAAATATGCACCACTATTTTCATATTATATAATATTCTATAACTTCTGCTCGTTTGCAGACCTTAACGAAATACGACGTGCAATATGATAAGTGCACCATATATGACAAGTTGTGTGAACACTCTAAGAGGAATAAAAAATTCCGATCTTGTACACATTCAATGTTGGTCCCACAAGTTGGACAAGGTCACGAAAATCTGACCTGAAAAATTTATTCGTCTGGATGAATTTGTGCAAGAACCAAGAAGCTTTTGAAGAACACGAGAAAACGCAAATATAGGTATATGGAATATCTAAGGAAAAAATATTGTGAAAACAAGAAGAAGGATCCTAAATTATTTCCTCTGCCAGGAATGACAAGTTGGGGATCATAGAAGAGGTCCTCCGATTACGTAGATGACTATGGAAACGATATAGCTGAATATACTAAAACTGTAACGGATGATGTTAAAGCAGTGAAATATTTCAAGAAGCTTAGCGGTAATAACATACAGATCGTAAAAACCGAGGCTTCGTTCGTAAAAAATAATTGTACTGGAGTAAGTGACCTTCTTCTACTTGTGGAAGGATCTAAGTATGCTATAGCTCACAAACTTTGCCCAAACCTTCGAATGTTAAAATCTTCTTTTGATTCCATGATAAGAGCGGAAAAAATCAGTGAAGTCTTAGCAAGAGAAGCAAGCACTTTATTCCAGTCTCTATCTGAGGAGAAAAGACAGAACGTAGGATATTGCATGAGAAAAGTCGCGAAAATTAGTTCGGAAGAAATTGATGAACTAATCGGCAAAGATCCAGCCAAAACTTTTTCAAGCTGCAGAAAATCTGTTCCAAAGTGATGAGTGATGATGATCGTTCAGTTATTGCTGCCAAGAATGATACGAATTCCCTCAACGATATACCGGACTCCCAATTCCTCACCGTGCACAGCATATTTAAAGACAGTTGAAAAAAATTGTCTTGCAAAAGAACCTAAGCCTAAAGAGGATCCTGTTCCCAAAATTCTAATGAGAATGCTAGCGAATCATTCCCAGATAGCAATACGATGCCTCCAAGTGATTTCTATGTCAGTCTGGAATGTAGACTCTGAGAGAGCCTTCTCTGCGTAAGCAGATATTGATTCTCCGAAACGCTGTAATTTACTTCCTGTAAATGCAGAGACCATGCTCAGCATGTATTTTGGAGCCGACTTGAACTGATTCTTTGTAATATTTGAGAATGAACGTCTAATTACATGATTGGTGAGTTATCAGAGAATAGGGTGACCAGGCGTCGGTTTTAATATGGACAAGTCCGTTTTTTTGCTCTGTTTGTTAGTCAAATACATGGCGAAGTGGTGGTGGAGGAATGATGACCGTTTTTTCCACTTCAGCCATCTGGTCACCCTATTATTATTATTATTATTATTATTATTATTATTATTATTTATCAGCATTTGGAACTCGAAAGTTCATTGCCTCATC
>WSXT02005006.1:0-29844 GCA_011762715.2 Neuroterus valhalla | reverse complement strand
ATACTCACCCGCAAATATAATTACTGACGTTTAAGCCGCTTCCATTGTGTGCCAAACGCTTGACTTGTTCGACGTCGCGTATATACAGCCTCGCGTATCCAGAACGGCGGCGAGCAGCGTTGTTCCGTATTGTTCCGCATTGTTCCCGTTGAAATCGATGCCCACTGCCGAGTCGAGTGCTCGAGTGCGAGCTCCATTCGCACGTCGAATTCTCGCTTTATCATTCCCCGCAAAACCACTGACGCGACATCTTTTAGGCAGGGAAATCCAATTCACTTTTTAAACCACTTTTCTCGGATAAAAAGTGAGAGAAAGGGCGATAACGGCGGAATTTAGAAGAGATCCATAGGTGTGTTTTCAAATCAGTTTAACTAATATAATTTTGAAATAATGACTTCGAATAAAAGAGTAAGAGATTCGATGACATTCGGAAAATGGAGAAAATTATGTGCTAAGCCTTAAATAATCTAGGAGCATTAAAGTCATATTTTATGCACTGAGAAAAAAGAATACTTGTACTAAGTAAAGTTTACTTGGCTCAAGTAAATGGAAGTCCTGAATGCGTACAAACAAATATTTTTCGGAAGCAAATGAATATATGCACATTGAATCAAAAATTCAGTTGAAGAAATACCACTGATTCAAATAAATATTTACTTGGCCCAAAAAATACTAGTGTTCAATAAAGTATATTGTATTTCAATTGTAGTACATATTTTCCTGCATCAACAACTGAATTTGTTCAGCCTAAATTATAATTGATGTTGTTTTTAATTAATAATTATTATGAATATTCAATTCAAAGAATTAAATCTCGACGAACCTGTAACAGAATAATATGATGGAAAATCTACCTTCAGCAGGAATCAAACTTGGGTCCGTTGAGTGTCAAGACCACAGTAATAACCACGATGCTACTGCAACATGGAAGATGGAAGAAACCGTATCTAACTCTCAACCATAAATGTCAAAAAAATATTCCTCAAAATCAAATTGACAAGTATTCAATTCAACTAAATAACTATTTCGTTGAAGTAATAATTATTTCATATAAATAATTCAATTCTTCTAATCGGAAGAATCATTTCCTTCAATTGGAGGAATAAATATTGATGTGAAGACAATATTCTATTCATCCGAAGAA
The DNA here is from genome assembly GCA_011762715.2 of Neuroterus valhalla. NCBI lineage: Eukaryota > Metazoa > Arthropoda > Insecta > Hymenoptera > Cynipidae > Neuroterus > Neuroterus valhalla. The sequence continues at coordinate 28,700 of WSXT02005006.1, read as the reverse complement.
ATGCTTTATTGGTATAAATGCATCAACTCTTTGTATCAGAGAAATATATTCCTAACCTAATCAATATTCTTTTGGATGAAATAATTCTTTCTTTCATGTAAGTAAACCTGAACACTTGATTCAAGTCTGGAAGATTATTTGATCTAAATGCATCCTGGTCAATACAAAGAATCGAACTAATTGGATCAAGAAAATATTTCTTTGAAGGGCAAATCAGATTTCTATGAATCTATAACTTTTCAATCAAAGAAATAAAATTTTTTTGATCGAAGGAAATATTAATTTGAATCAAGAGAATACAGCCGAAGAATTCATTTCTTTAGATCAGCAAAATATATTTACCTGATTCAAATGAAAATTACTCTTCTGAAAGAATATTTTGTTGATCCCAAGAAGTGGGATTCAAGTAAATGCATTTATTTGATCCAAATTTTTTTTTTCAGTGTGGATAGATCCAACTTGAAGGACGCAAATTTTCTATTACAGTATGGGTTTTTATAAAATCAGTTTTCAAGAACTCTCGTTTTAAAATACATGCGCACAAAAAAAATTCAGATTTAAATCTGAACCATTAGAGTCAAGTAGAATTTCTAAAACTCATTGAATGAAAGAATAAAATATTAGCAGGGTGAAAAAAAGTGTCTAGGTGGAAGTTTCGGAATGAAGCAATGCGCATTCAATGAGATTGAAATGACTCTGATAGTCGTATCTAAATGATCCCTTATCATGAGCTGGATTATCATGCAGATTGAAATCGTGAGCAGAATTAAATAAATTCCGCATGATTCCTCTTCTTTCTCTTCTCTTCTTTAAACCGCGACCATTTCAATGATTCTGGATCCAATTTACATTCCGTCTGAATCTGCATTTTCTCAAAATCCGTTCCGATAATTTAACTGTGATTCTGAAGTCATTCAAAATTGATTACACGGTAAAATTGTTTAGGGGAACTTCTACCATATTATATGGATTTGACGTGACGAGTGAACAAAACGGTGCGATGTACCTTACCGTTGGTAGGTTGTTCATTACGTGAGAATAAGGCAAGTTAATGCAAAAAAAGGGAAGAATTAGATTCAAATATGGTAATTCCGAGGAGCCAGAGCGATCTGGAGACTCTCGCGACTGCCAATATTATAAAGAGTAGATGTTTACAAAATTGCGCATATTTTTGCTAAACTCGACCAAACTCGGCATGAACATCGCTGATTTTGCCGCGTCACACAGTGGGGCAAAATGAGAAAACGATGTTCAGAATAACCTATAGGTCACAATTCTTCATCGATTTTCAATTTTTGTTGTTGAAAAATTCAATATTAAATTCTGAGGAAATCTGTCGAGGCCGATTTTTAAGTTTTCGTTTGTTTAAATTTTTATGGAGCTGCAAATGACGAAAAAAATGTGGATATAAAAAATGTTATCTTCGATTCTCTATGAAAATTGATCTTAGTGGCATCGGACCTCAGGTTTGTTGCGAAAAGGTTAGCGGAAGAAAAAAAATTAGTCGGTATATCAAGTTATTTGTTATAAACAAATTTTCGCAACAAAAAGCCAGTATGATGGATTATATTTTCCTGAAGTACATTTATGCACCGAAATCGCTCGTTTAGAGCAATGAGGTGAAATGTGATAATGAAAATGTGGTATCCGATAAAATTTGTTAAATTTATCAACAAATATTATAAACAAATGCATGAATTAAGCAGTTTTAGGCAGAAACGAACTGAATTTTCTTCCGGTTGTCTTCGAATCTTATTGCCTGTGATACACATTGATGTATTTTTCCCATCTGATATGATTTGTTAAAGTTATCAACAAATATTAGAAACAACCTACCGGTCGTCTTGGAATATCATTGCCTGTGAGGCTCGTTGATATTTTTCGACTCAAAATATCATTCAATATTTTTATAAATGAATCATTCGAACAAAATTTCCAATACGGAAATTCCATGATTTTAGGCCTTATTTTAAGGACGATTTATTCTACAATCAAGAGCTCGAGATTTCCATAATGGAATTTTTTTTCAAATGATTCGTTTATAAAAATATTGAATGATATTTTGAGTCAAAAAATATCAATGAGCATCACAGGCAATGAGATTCGAAGACAATCGGAAGAATATTAGGTTCGTTTCTTCCTGGAATTGTTCAAATCATGCATTTGTTTATAATAACTGTAAATAAATTTTACACATTATATCGTATACCTCATTTTCAAGATCACATTTTACCTCATTGCTCTAAACGAGCGATTTCGATGCATAAATGTACTTCACAAAAACCTAATCCATCAAACTAGCTATTTGTTGCAAAAACTTGTTTATAAAAAATAACTTGAAATGTCAACACATTTTTTTTCTTTCGCCGACCCTTTTGCAACAAACCTGAGGCCTGATACCACTAAAATCAATTTTTACACAGAATTAGAGACAAAAATGTCAAAAATCAACTTTTTTTACACTATTTGCAGCTCTATAAAAATTCAAACAAACAAAAATTTAGGTTCATATGAATTTATTTTGCAAATGAAATAAATTATGACAAGGTCAACTGGACGATTCCGGATTAAATTATTCAATTAAATTACATAACCAATCAATACTGGATCTATGAGTCATTAGACTGATGACATGTTTGTGCAGGAACATACGTAATATACGTACAAATATCTAATACGTATATATACGTATTAGATGCGTATTGAATACGTGTTCGTATCTCATGTCACGATGTTTGTCTGGACTAATCTCCGAAACCACTTAACCGATCTTGATGGAATTTCGTATACTACGTGTAATTTGGTCCATTTCGAAGCATATGATACTCTCCATCTCGAATGATTACCTCAATATTTTTCTATTGCAAATCAAATGTTTATTATAAGCCAAAAAGTTACAACAATTTTTAAGTTCCATAAGTCGCTAACAGATGACGGTGTAGGTTGGTTGTGTGATCTAGACTCCAACATTTTACGTTATGTAGGTTGCGTAAGCGACTAATAGATGGCGCCACGTTTTGATTTCGTTATGCTACAAACTATTTCACGTCGCATCGTCACATGTGTTTTCTAGATTCACATACGACATAAACATGATCGTGCTTTCTTCACTTTGCTGGAATAGTAAAAGAAACGTAACATTGAATTTGAAAACGTGTAAGTTAATGTAGCTTTGTGCTTAATTTCAACTCACCGAAACTCTTTGCCCATGACTTTCAATTTTTGAAGTAACTTTGTATTCTCAATCACGTGAGTTTTGAGATCGGCTAAAACGTTTTCATCTTTATGAGTGAATATCGATTTTACTGTATTGAATACTTCAATATAATATTAATTCACCGTAATAAAACCGAGCCACAGCAACGCGTGGCCAGGTCTGCTAGCATATGATAAATATCCCCCAATCGATTCCTCCGTGTACGTTTCATAGGAGAAGATTCTATTTTATAATTGAAATTATTCAAAATGCGGATAAAAATATCGGATTTGAGTGGATTCATTTTGATTAAATTCCAGTAAGATTGATTCTGCAAATCGCACAAAAAAATTACAGGTAAGTTCTGATTGGTTTCGGAATGAAATTGTTGTTGACCCATGATCTGATCCTATGGTCGGATTGGTTTAGTATAGAATTTCGTGTTGGTGCACGAATTTGTTTTGAATTGATTTTGATTGGAAATGTTCTTTTTTCACGGATTAAGAAGAATTGAAACATGATCAGAAAAATGTTCTGATTCATTTGGATTGTAATAAATTGGAGTTGGTTGAAAGCAAGTTTAAAATTCATTCCGAATGCAACAAGTACTCGGAGATAGATAACTGATAAGTCTTTATGGATGTGTCTTGTTCATTCGAATTGAGCGCGCAGATTGAAGAAGATTGAAAATGATTGAAGACTTTCTTTGGATTGGCTCGAACTGAGTTTGCATAACCAGATTATAGAAGACTCAATTTTTCCTTAAATATTACCCTGACACGTGAGTGGTACTTCCCTTTGGCGTTGCTTTAAACAAGGCTCTCTATTAACTTGAATCAAATGATAATGAGGTTGTTCAACGTAGCGTCTACATTTTGATGGACGCTCAGAAGACCGTATATAACCTACGTAACGTAGTATACTGGGTGATTCTAAAACAAGCAAACATCTAAGCACTGAATATAATACTTGATGAAAATGAAGTTAAGGAATTTTGGGTTATGAGAGGGTTATTGAGATACATGATAAGAATCAATCACAAACAATTATGTTGGTGAAGCAAAATGCATCGTCTCAATCTTATGTAGCAGTTCCAAATCCAAACATGAATCTAATTCTGTAATGTCACGATTTAAAAGCTGGAAATTTCTAGTGTGATAGCTTCAAATCAAAGGAATTAGAGAAGATGTTGGTCTGCCCGTATTACTTGCACAGAATTTGGAAGTTTCGTCAACAGATGTTGTCTTTTGGGACCTAAATATTGTTACTACAGATGATGTGACGTTGTATTAGAAGCAAAACATTCCGAGTGAAATGAAGTTTTTGCTAGAACCTTTTTAAATAGTTGCTACTGAGTGACTATTATTTCAATCTCACTTTCCGAGTCAAAATGATCCTTCATCCCTTCCTGTGGTCACTTTATTTATTATTCTCGATACCAAGGTACATCCAAACAATCAGTTCAAATCGTTTGAAGATGAGAATCACAAGAGGACAGTCACCCCGTAGATGGGATGGAATACCTTAGAGTGTGGTAAATGTAACTAGACTGTGTTGCAAGTAGTACAGTACTGTGCAACTTGGCGTCCCGTCGGTAACGAGATGCAGGAAGTACGGGTGGATGCTGAAGGGACGGAACCTGAAGCTAAACCGAGGAATGATGCGAGTGAGGAAGCGGAGGTGAGAAGGGAGTTTCTGAAGCCAGGGGCCGAGGGTGCTGATATCCGCTTCAATGACTGCTATGTAATCGCCGGCTAATTATCCGATAGATACCCAGGAGTCTCGTTGCCCTGGAATCGCTGCTCTCTTGCAGCGAAACGTAGAGACAATCGGTGCAAAGAGGAGAGCAGAGAATAGAGAATGAAGAGAAAATATTGAAATAGGGGAAGGAAAACTGGCGGTACAGTTTACTTTGTTATAAAGATAGATGAAGTAATATGCCTTACGCTGATTCAAAGATTGGGAAAGGGCAAACTACATAGACAGGAAAATCAGTCTTGTACGCGGTCTTGGAAGTATAGTGGATTGACTTGTGTAGATCATTATCAAATTTCAGCATTATAAGGGGTAACCGAATAGCAGAGTGCTGGCTAGTGACACAGTGTATCAATGATTAATAAGGATTGTACCTCTTTCGTCCCTTCTCAATCAAAAGATGAAGTTCTATGTCTCGTGCGTACTGCCTAGTTCTAAGAAATGTTGCCTCTCCAACTCCCCTTGAAGAAGGTTTTAATCCAGCTCAATTCATCAGTCGAATCCTAATATTCCCTAATAGGTTTGTCTGTCCTAACGAGAAAACAAAAGTATCACCCGATGATCTCTCTCAAGGCATTCATAAACTGATTGAAGTTGATGTTGTCCAGAGGAGACGTGTTTCTTTTTATTTATTTTTGAATTAGGGAAGTCTGTAAGGAACCTACATTCACAGCCACGCAGCATTACAGGGTGGTTTTGCTCTCGAGGATTTGTCTGATTTTCATTACAAGAGATGCTGTGAGTAGACATCACCTAAAAGAAGAGATGTGCGGAAATGACTGCCTCAACAGGAAAACATGACCTGGAAAGTCTTGATATTCGAGAAGGCCTATTAATCTACTTCATTCTCGTTTGCAGTTAACTCTCCTTTCCTGTACAGAAGAAAATTTTGTTCTCCAGGAAGAAAATTAAAAGATTCAGAATATTGTAGCACGAACAGTTCTTTTAATGGTGAATTGCCTTACATTCTTTTCTCCTACATTGTTTGCATATACCTATTTGCAGCATTGCATTCAGTTACAAAAGCAACTCGAAGTACAAGAGAATTCAATACATACATAAATAGCAATATCAATTCAAGTCTGCCATTGTGATGAGGGGTATTTCCTAAAGTCTCTTCATCTTCCTATCTAATCTGTCAACTCCAGAACAAATCGAAATATCATCATTATTATTATCCCTGTCTTTCGGAATGTCGGAGTTCATTTCCTCTCTCTCGACAATATCTTCGAGCGTAACAAATGTGAATAACATCGTCATGTAAACTCACTATGGATCTGTTACGATCTTCGATGATTATTTTCATTGTTACAAGTTGAATCGGTACGTTGCCACGTGCCACTGGAGGACCTTGCCTGCCAGTCAACCCCAAGGGCGTCGATCCAGCGTCGGCTTGGCGCAAGAGTTCCAGGGCATAGGGGGTGTCTCGACAACGACGGTGACAACAAAACGCCCCCTTGCCTCGTTTTTGACGCAAGCGATCGCCGCAAGTCTCGTTGACAAGAGCGTACCCATGAACGCCTGCATAAAAACGTCACTCAGGCTTACGAGTGGAGATCCGAGGATGAAGATGCTATCTGTATCTCCGTAATTATTCCTCGCCACTTGGGTTGGGGCTCTAAAGAATAGAGTATGTCTGCTGCCGACAATCACTCTATCGATTGCGTTAAATTATTTTTTTTGTGTTAAGTCAAACTGCTATTGGGCCCGTAACTTGATATAACGGTAATCACTGATCTTCATTTAGGTATGTATGGAGTCCTTTCTGGAAGTGAGAGCCTTTTTAGTTAAAGTCCTTCAACGTCTGAAATGCCCATATTGGGAAGGAAAAGAACAACAGTCATGTCGCTTCAAGTCGATTCGACCATCCATCACAAAAATTCCAACATTTGGAAAATCTAGTCTCCTAATCAGGAAGGATCTTTTACATAGGGGACAGTTAAAACCTAAATCACTATTTGAAGCTGGTGGAGTATTTATAATTTGTTGAAATATTAAAAAATTGTCTAAATCAGGTAACATAGTGAGGAGAGGTAGGGAGGTACATTGTAATACGACGGTCATCCATCTTTTAGAGTAAACCTGATAAGGAGTTGTTGATTGGGATGCCGAGAATGGTACTGTTAAAAACGGACAATTATAACAATTTTCAATGCATGCTTACTGAATTTTTATCTGAAATGAAATTAAATCGCATAAACTGGCATTGAGTTTATTCAATATCTTGTCAACATCATTAAATAGAATTGACAATTTTTGATAAGGAAGAGGTGTCTAAGAGCCCATGTCTAAGTGCATGAGCCCACGAAGGTTTCTGAGTTGGTACGACCAATTTTTGACTAATAAGCGGTGGCGAAGCCGCCGCCACAGGGCGCAGCTAGTAACATATGAAAGAATTATGCCCTTGTAGAGGAAAATAATGAAATGCTGGAACCTTCAGATTCTCGTAATAGATGGTTCTATAAAGTTGGAGCATCATAATTGTTTTTTTTCTCAGTAATACTAGTTTTGCCAAGTCGAAGCAGTTTTCGTTTTCTTCAAAATTCAGAAAAAGAAAAAAAGTCTTCCATTGGGCGGTTTCGAATTAATTGTATCTTATTAATCGTTCGAGAATATGAAAAGGTCGTAATCGACAAATTGCGCGTCAATATTTCCTGAGACTCAGAGTACAGAGGGCTAAGCCTCGGCTTTGACGCGTGTACAGTCCTATAGTACGACGAAACAAATGGGGGTTCCTGAAAAGCGTGAGCTGCGATACGTTATCTGTTCTGCTAAGGGGATCCGGAAAGTTGGGTCAACGCTTGAAAGAGTGATTGAGAGGTCAAGGGTGGGTCTGGAAAGGTTCCTAAGATAAATCCTAGGATCATCGCCCGTCACTTTGACATTCATCGAAATGCTTCTTCTAAATGACCCAATGTCCTTTTTTATCTTTCGGCTTCAACTCCACCCTTCTTTTACATAGACTTCATTTATTTCTTTTGGTACACCCTTCATTTTCTTGGCAAAGTGTCGATGACCAACAGCTCCTTCTGGTATTAATAAACTTTTCTAAAGTTTCATAACTTAGCTATTCATGTATGTACATCAATTATATCGGGATCATTTGAAAAAAGAGATAAGATAGTAGATTGTTCTGCAGGGGGCAAGAATTGAACAATCAAGATATTTTTTGTCTAAGTACATGCTATTGGCACCGTGCGAGTCTACTGGCGCCCTCACTCCGGGGGACGCTCCCATGTTAAATATTATGAAGCAAAAGTTGGTACCGTGGCGGACACGATCACTTTCGGGGGACGCTACCATAAGAATACGTGTAAAATTCGACGGTAGCGCCAGCCCTCCCCTCCAACTGTCTGCACATAGCGATTACAAGACGGTCACGGATGCAAACTTAAAACGCGGCCGGTAAACTCATTCGCGCCCGTATAAGCGGGCGGGAATGTGTGATTCTCGAAGTGCACACGCGTCACCGTCGACAGGTGGTCATATTACACTTTCCGCCATCTCCACAGGCACGGAAGTCGTGTTCATCGTTCAGGATGGACAAAAAATTACGGCATGGCGGAATAACGCTAAATCAAAATCGGAAATCGTTGAAGTAAATTCTCTCGCTCAAGCCATGCCAGAGACGTTGATATGATTGATACTGTGAGGCTCGAATCGATGGCGGGTCTCGAAAACAAATTGGAATCTCGCAACCGCTGAAAGGGAGGAAGGTACGATTTGTCTGAAGAAACGTCTCGTGATGACAGCGAGGATACGGGTAGAGCTTTGGAGTCAGAATTCGTTTTTAAGGCGTGCATCGCCTGTGAATTCAGTGAGGGAGCTTTGTGGAGAAACCATCGGACGTATTCACATTTGTTAAAGTTACTACGATTCTTGTTTGCGCGTATTTATATAACATTGTCACGCACGCACAGCACCCTCGTTTATTTCTTTTGTTCCAGCCCGCAGTAAGGGGTGTCTCTTTGAGTTTGTCGTTTTGATGATTGATGCTCTTCTCTTGATAAGTGCAAGACCATCGGTGTTAGAAGGTTAAGGTTAATTACGAAAAGGCAAGAAGTATCTTCTCCTCACCGCTTCCCTTCTAATCAATCAACCCGTTTTTCCTTTCATCCCTTTCGTCTCTCTAATCCAGGGGTGTCCAACGCAAGGTTGGTGCGCTTCTCCTTTGTTACCCTTCTCCGAGCGCTACATCGAGAATTCTCTTCTCGCTCACCGCATGAACGCATCCAAGGTGGTAAGAGAAGGGATTGACGAGTGATAGTTATTTACACCATTGCTCCCGCGTTGGACATCTCTGCTCTGATCCCTCCATTTTGTATTATCCGCCCTACCCTCATCTGAATTGACGTCACTGATGTCTATTTTGTTTCAATAATATAATTCAATTAAGATCATTTGAATCCCGTTGGATAAACACTCTTGAATTCACCTCTGAATTCTCCTAGAAAATAAAAGTTTAACCATTTTTAAACTTCAAGGAAGTACGAGGTAATGAAGAGGAAGGTGGGAGTGGTAGTGAATGGTGGAGAAATCAAAAAAGGGGGAGATTAGGCGAAGTGTGTGTGGATCGGAGGAAGAAGAGAGATTTGAAGGGCTTCATTGAAGACCTAATGGACTACGAAACTCTTTTTTGTAGGCGCCTGTCCCCTATTTTTACTAAATTTTACTACAACAAATCAAAGTTGGTGTATGAAATTTTGTTAACTTCAACCAGGTCCAACGAAGCTTCACGCCCTTAACGCATTCATAACAATGTAAGTGCTAATCGAAAAACTTTCTGAAGATTAAAACTTCGTTAATTAGCATCGTCACTGATTCTTCGCTTGCGTACCTTGCGGGCTCCTATACACTCAACCTTAAGTTATATACTGAAGCACCGACGATGAGGCAATACGGGATAATTATTCTAAATACAACCATAGCTCAGCTTCTGTTCCAGTAAATTAACAACGAATCCTTCAACACGGGTTGCAACTTTTCAGCTCAAACTCGATAAACTTTATAATATTAACCACAGTATCTCCGCTCGAAATACTATTGTAACTCATTCCTTTTTATGTGAATATTTATCAATATTTATAAAATCGGAAATATCCACACATTTCTTACCAACCTCTATATAGATTATTTTTGGAAATGGAGGAGAAGGGATGGTGGAATGAAGAACTCACAGCTATTGTTTATTTCATTTTATTACATAAGACATTATAGACATTATAGGTATCCAGGGAATAATCTCTGATATATTATTTATATTTTTTATAATTCTAATAAACATGAACAATAATAAATATAATGTTTACAAGAAACATAGGGAGTCTGCGTCTAATGAGGCTGCGTCGTTTAAAATAGCGCATCTATTATATGGCATCCACGATACAAGCATAATTCTTGACATCTTATTTTCTCATAATTCTCTCTTTTTGATTTCTCATGATATTGACCAGTGATATTGTTTTCTTTGTCTCCGCCTCTGGCTGTACACTGTGAAATATGAGCTACAATTTTTCCTCGATAATTGATATCGCAATGAATTTCATGCAACTTTTCATCTGATCTTGATGAAAACCTAATGCACCCTTGAACACCAATCACCGAGGACTAATCGCACTCTAGACTCTGCCTCCTTTACCATTTCTCTCATTCTCTTACTCTTCTTACCTACGTTACCCCTACGATATAATAATACGAATCTCACCTTTTTTTGTCTCGGCTATTCATAGCTCACAAGTCCGTAGTCAAGAATAGAAAGTGGAACAATTTTACTGCAACTTTCAAACAACATAACTAAAACAGTATATTTATTACCAAGGGCGGAAAGATGTCAATTTTTCGCCAATGATCCACGTGATATTTTTTCGTCCATAGCCTGCATCTAAATATTGCCTCTGAAGGCCTCTGAAGCGGGCGCAAAGTAAAGTTTTCCGTTCCGAAGCTCAAGAAGAGGCTCAAAAGCAGAGGTGTCTAACGCAAGGCTGGCACGCTTCTCCTTTCTTCCCCTTCTCCGAGCGCTTCTTCGAGAATTCTCTTCTCGTTCCCCCTTTCCACATCGCGCTCACCGCATGAACGCGTTCGAGGTGGTAAGACAGGGGATTGACGAGTGACAATTATTTACACCGTTGCTCACGCGTTGGAAAACTCTGCTCAAGAGCTATTTTACGTCTGCTTAGTCCCTCGAGGGAAAATTTCATTCTGCGCACACTTTGCACGCATACCTTCAGTGCAGGTTATGGACAAATCTATACAAATCTATACAAATCCTTTGTCATTTAGGAATATCATTACTACTAATGATAGACCGAAAATATATACCTAGTTTTTCCACTTTCCATTCAGTTCTGCACTTTTTTTGATAAATATCAATAATTACAACTTCGCGAATCGACGCTTATATTTTACAACACGCTCCAGCTATTTACACTGCGTTGTTCTTTCTTTTCTTTACTTCTGCTTTCAATATATATGCATACACGTGCCATCTACAATTGCGAGCTTTCGACATTCACTTTCTCACCCTAGAGACCATACGACGCCAGTTAGAAGCGAGAATAATTTCGGCATTACAAGCCTGCTAGCAAATACAGGGAGCTCGAACAGCCTCCGTGATGTTCCCATTAGTCACTAAAAAGAATTTTACTTTTTTTCTAGAATCAATACTTCAACCTAAAAATCATTTTTCTATAATATCATATTCAGACAATTTTATTCTTAAAGGAGATCTGTAATCCACATATTCCCTGAATTTCCAAACAACAAAGAGTAACCTATTATCCTATAATACAGACGCTTAAATTGCTATTCAATATATAGGAATGAACGGGAGAGAGCTTTTTTCAGAAGATAACGAATAATTATTGAATCCCTGTTTGTACACAAATGTGCATATGCGGGATGAAAAATTGCACCCATGTAAATCAGTCGGTACGACTTATTCGTTTAAGACTTCGGACAACCTCAGACTCAGAATCTATCGCATTCTCCGTAGTGAACCTTATGGAAAAAATCGTAGCTTTAATATTCAAGTTTCTTGGAAGGGCATGAAATTATAGCTTTTATTTATAAAATACTTATTTGAATAAAGTAAAACTGCTCTTTAATAGCTTTTTTAGCACAGAGGGGTAAAATACTTATGTTATCTATATATATAAGTAATATATTTTTTGTAATTAGAATAGCAATCATCTCGTAACAATTTACAATCAGCAAATTCTTGATCATAACGTAAAATCAATTAATTATTTCCGATTCAAATTTGAAAGCCATTCTTGCATGAATTCCAATTCAAGATGGTACAAGTTATTTTCAAACGTTTCTTAATGAATCTAAAATTGATTGCTTAAAATTAAAGTCCTTCAGCTTACAGCTTTTATAAATTTGAAAATGTAAGAAAATCCATCATGTATATATATGCAGTTATAGCGATTAAAATACTAAAATTTTGGATTGAAAACTTCAAAAATTTTATAATTTGAATTATTACTTAATACATTTATTTTAGAAACTTTTCAAGTTAAATCTTCAAAATATTAAATTATTATTATCTTTCATTATTACACCATTAGGCCAAATTCCTTTCGGGGTAGTGACACATATTCAGTTCTAGCTCCATTATTAAATGGATTAAATTAATTTTATTTGATTAAAATGAAGCGTTAATAGTATAGAAATTCAAAGTACTGATCTCAAAATAGGGTTATTTTAGGCCTTTAAAATTTCTCATTTTTTATGTTAAGGAAATTTGTTAATTTAGACATTCTTGAACACTTTTGAATTGAAATCCTCTGATTATATACACATTAAATCAGACATTTTACCAATTTGAAACATTCAATTTTTTATTTTAGTTTAATTTCAAAGTTATCAAAAAGTTCATGATTTGAATTGAAACATGGTTTTGATTTCAATCACTTTTGTGAGAAAACTTAGAGAAATTGTAAATTGTATGAAATTTGAATGTTACGAATCTGATTGAAAAATGGTTCAATGTTTATAACTTCTGTGTGAGTGTTTTATTTTTCAAATTTGATTAGGAATTTGTCAATTTTCTGAATGTTTGATTTAAAAAAGTCAGTTCGACATTATTTAGATCTGAATTTTTCGAAGTTACAGCTTTTTATTTTCGAAATTTTAATATCCACACTTTAGATTGATAAGGCTTCTAATTTTCGACAAAATGTAACTTTGGATTGAGATTTTTAATTTCAATGAAGTATTAGTGGCCTATAACCAGTATATATTTTTGATGTTTTAATAATGACAACGCGTTTGACGCAGATCTGGATCCTTCTCAAGCCTTGTTTCAATTAAAAAAAGGTTGAAGAAAAAACCATAAGTTCAGAGAAAAGTTTCCGATGATAATTGTTAGTTTAAAACATTGCTTTATTAAATAAGCATGTTTAATGATTAGGTTACATAACCTTTATAGAAGTTCTTTTTATACAAATTTTTAATTTGAACTGTTATTAAACTAAAATGCTGTTGTAAAAAATGCAGTAATCCTTAGTAAAATATCCTAAGATTGTTTAAACTATGAAAGTTACATTTTAATTAATTTTTATGGACGGACAAAACGTGCCACTTTAAAGGTTAGAACTTATGACAGAAACCTACTGGTCAGATGGTCTGCTGTCAGAAGTTCTAGCCTATAAAGTGGCACGTTTTGTCGGTCCTTTGAAATGAATTAAAATGTAACTTTCATAGTTTAAACAATCCTAGGATATTTTCATAAGGATTGTTGCATTTTTTACAACAGAATTTTAGTTTTCATCTTAATAAAATGACATTTAATAACAGTTAAGATTAAAAATTTGTATAAAAAGAATTTCTATAAAGGTTATGTAACCTAATCATTTAAGAGGCTTATTTAATAAAGCAATTTTTTAAACTAACAATTATCATCGGAAATTTTTCTCTGGACTTATGGTTATTTCTTCAATCTTCATTTAATTGAAACGAGACTAGAGAAGGATGCAGATCTGCGTCGAAACGCGTTGTCATTAATAAAACATTTAAAAATATATACTGGTTATAAGCCACTAATACTTCATTGAAATTATTTAACCAGTCTAAATTAAATCATTTCTTTTATTTGAAATTATTTATTCCAAATGAGATTTTTAATGTTAGCCTTCACATGAAACTAGAAATATATCGAATACCTGGAATATAAAATTATTGTACACCAAAACTCAAATTCCTGTATCCCTCTATCTGCTACCGACTTCTATGGAAACGAAAATGTATTGTTAAAAATAAATGTTTACAAAATTCTCAATAATATATGTAGCACAACCTGAGTATATCATTTCAAATCATGGCCTTCCATATTGTCATGATTAGAATCTAGTTCCCTATTTTTCTAACGGATAACATTCAATCTTCAAAACGCTGTTCGATACACATATGAGTATCGAGAGAATAAGCGTTATAACAAATTTATTATTTAATTCGATAAATCCACAAAGTGCTTACAATATTTTGCTGCACTATTTGAGTCAAAGCGATGGGAGTGTGTCTACATTTTATCACCTTTGGGTGCCAAAATTTATCCCACCTACACACTCCTGAGCTACCACAATATTGATTGAGAGATTCAACTTAATGACTTTTGCAGAACATTATCATATTAATATTGTAATTCAGTGATTCATCATCGGTCTACTGTATTTCCCAAATTCTAATCTACGGTTAATCTCAAATTGGTCAATTATCTGTGGATTAGCGACCAATTTAGTCCATTTATGCATCGTTGACAGATGACTATTTGCACCGAAGACGATATATATTTTCTAATACTTATTCATATTGTACATAAGCCGCCAATCTTTTCATAGGAGCCAGTTACAGTTCTTTTCAGGTTAGAATTATTTGCAAATCCACATGAGTAACAATATTTAACAATTAATGATTGAAAAATTTTTTTTTACGTTTGCAAAAATAGACTTTTAAAACGCAAATGATACGCTTGTTAGAATGCCATCAAGAAAATCAAGTGTGTATTGGATTTGAGGTTTTCCAGGAAAATGCATGTTTTTCCTGTCTATAATACCAGAATGGCGTATAATAGGAATAAAAATATCATTTGGTGTAGAGGTTTTACAAGATTTCAGTGAATCTTAACAGGTGGAACGTTCTGGATTTGTCAAACTCTACATTCTAAATCACGATATCACGAATGTATGTTACAGAGGGTCTTAATGAATCTTCACGTCAAAGGTAAAGGAAATCTCAATTGAGACTCGATTATTCAAAGTGTACATAATACGACGTCAAAGCAATATGCAGGAATATATCATTACAAGCAGGTTAATTAACGAGAATCTCAATTTAGTCGACAAAATACCTCAAATTTCTAATCAACTATTCAAAGATCGATCTTCATCAATTATAAAATTTTAGTACATATTTATATCTTATAATTAAAATTCGAGAAAAGGCTTGAGTGATAAATTAAAATTTTCTAAGTTAACTCCCTAAATCATTTCATGCGACTAAATTCGGATTTGGTAGATCTATCCGGTTCAATAAAAAGGAATTATACATAGGAATATTATACATACTTTTAAAAAACTAATATCCATTAACGTAGTTCTAGAATTGTTATTCAATATGTAAAATATTATTTAAATTCGATTGTTAATCATTACTTCAAGTCAAGTGGAAATCTATATAGAGAGATAAAACACTTGTAATAAAAATTACTGATCTTCCCACCCCCTCTTCCACCCTTTAAATCAATCAAATTTGCCTTAAGAACTGTGAGCATCATAATAATGGATTTACTCGACAAATCATCAAATATCACAAGCATAGAAATATTAAAAATTATATGTACATTCAGGTGAGAACTGACTCCGAAGGGTCTTTTTTCCATTCACTCGTACTAGGTACTCTCCAGGGATTTTTGTTTCAACTACTTCATCATTCAATCATTTTATTATCGTAATTGCTTATCCATTGTTAAATAAGCCTGACATTGGTGTCTACGAACCAGAATCCTCATAGAATCTGTCTTTTGTGTGTTTATCAGGTTACTTCTTTGGTCTAGTCATGACTTTTTCGTGCAAGTGCTATTTTAATTTCAATTATAATACTTTTCGAAGATCCGTTATTGAAAGAAGTTTACTTTTTTGTTCCTTGTATTTTTTTCGAAATGAGAGAATGTGGTAAGGAGTAATGACTACTATTGAATTCAGATTGTTTATCAGTTTCAGTTGAATTACCTTCAATCCAGCAAAAATTACTCCGGTAATGTCACTTCAATTCAATAGAACTTGCTTGGAATTTACACTAAATTGGGACTCAGGTAAATTGAAAATAAATTTGATGAACTTCAATTTGAAATTCTTCACTTTGGATTCAGTTGAAATCATTTCGGTTTGGATTCAATTCTGTTGAATTCGTCTCATCTCGAGTCCGATTGATTTAATTTGGAACTACGAGAAGAACTTCCATTATATTTCTCTTTTATTCACTTGAAAGCCTCGTACATTTATACTCTGAATCTTTTGAAATAGAATAAACCCGCATCTCGAGTTAAATTTATTTCTAGTACGTAAAATTAATATTAATACACTGTAATTCATTTGAATTTTGTGGAATTATTTCAAATTCCGGGTAATTAATCTAGATTTAGTAAAATTCTTTCGAATTTAGAGAAATTAATTCGAACTCAGTATAATCAATTCTAATTCAATGGCGTTTACTAGAATTCAGTCAGATACAATGAGTTCAGTCGATTTTTTTTTTTAATTCACGACAATTTATTCGAATCCATTCAAAATTAGTCCAATTTTCTAGAACTCAGCCGGATTTTTAGGAATTTACTTCAGTTTAGTCGAATATATTGGAGTTAAGCAAAAATAGTCCAAGTTAACATAGATTTGTAAGAATTTAGTCCAATTTAGTTTATTCCATTTGAGTTCAGTAAAATTTTTTGGAATTCACGTGAATTTAATTGAATCTCTTCGAATTCAGTCAAATTTATTGGAATTTAGTCTAATGCACTAGAATTTAAACGAAGTAAAAAAAATTCAGTCAAATTTATTAGAATTCATCCGAATTCGAGAATGGTTAAATCTCTGTTGAATTTACTTGGATTCCTATTAAATGTAGTGTGCTGGAAGGATTCTCTTTAATTCCCTAGAATGCTTTTTATATTCAAACTCTGAATTTAGGGAAGAAAATAATACTGAAACTAGTTGAATTCATTTTAATTTAAACAAATTGATTTTAATTCATTGGAACATTTATTCCAGCATGATCTAATACAATTCTGTAGAGATTAGTAAAATCAATTAGCACTCATAGTTGAATTAATTTGGAATCAGTTGCATTCACCTTGAGTTTTGCTGAATTGACTTTTGAAATCAACGAAGTTTACTCTAGAAGCCGTATAATTTGTATCGAATACAGTGGCATTCATATTGGATTGAAGTGAAACTGAATCACTTCAGAATAATTGAATCGAATTAAAGATCAATTCACTCAGATTTTATTTGAATTCAGTTGATTTTATTCAGCCCTGATTGTGAATTTGACTAGAATTCTTTGCATCCAACATTTTATTCAGTAAAATGAATAAGTTTTGAAGTGTTGAATTAAAAATTTTTTCGAAAAGATGGGTCTTTGCAATTGTTTATTTGAAAGTCAACGCATTTACTTCCTCATTCCTACAATTTCCATAATTCTAGTGTTTGAGTAAAAAAATCGTTAGTCGAACTTTCAAGTTCCAGCTACAATTACATTTTCTAAGGAATAAAATGCCGATCTAAGTGCGAAAGGAATGTAGACACAAAACGCTCTTAGTATATTGGACATCACTACCGAATTTTACTGAATTTCCTGACAGTGATCTTTCTCCATAAATAATCTTATTTCAACAGTACAAAGTGTGTGCGTATGAGACTGGAAAGGATTGGTGTTGTCGTTTGGCAGTATATTATTAAATATCTCAATCTTTCAACTAATTTCTTATTTCCACAAGTTTTCTATGTTTACAGAAAACATTTTCTGTTATTTACACTACTTCTTCAGTTAGATGGAAATTATTTCAAAAAACGTAGTGTTTATCTATTTACATACAAAAATTATTAGATGGTTTTTGAAAGACATCACAAGCTGATTTCCTGTTTTTGAATCAAATTAATTATCCCATCCGAGCCCTTGATAGTTTTCGCCTTTCTGGTTCTCGTTTCGTACTACTAAAGTTCTAATTCTACTCCTTATAATCAATATGAATCGTATTCTTTGCCTTGCAATATCACTACATTATTGAAGTGTATATAATTAACACTAATTTACGTAAACGCTGTTAATTTGGAAATTATTTTTAGTATTACGATAACAATAGTCTTTGTCTAGTTCCCAAGTCTCATCTGTAATCGTAACATCTTTATGATTTTGAGCTTGATAGCTTTTGAAAAGAGTGAAATAGAATTGGAAAATAAAATTAAAAGCAACCAAACAAATAATCAGAAACAATAAGAATAGTAAGATTTTCAGGAAAGAATCAAATGAGTAACAAAATAAGTATTTCGAAATAATAGTTTTTATTAAAATAATAATCAACAATAACATGCTATTCTCGTTTTCAGGAATTAAACCTAAGGAGATGAAACTTCATTCATAGATTTATTGCTCTTCTAAATTAGAAACTTTGGACAACAACATTAAATGAGATGTTCCGTTATTGTTTTATTGTTTTTTTGGCTTGGGAATATGTAATACTAACTTTGAATGTTCTTCCTTCGTGAAAGGACATATCGTCCACCCTCGTTTTTATAAAATAACCAAACTTTTAGCAAAAACCACGTTTTCGCGTCCAGAAAAATATCAAGTCGGAAAAATGTTTTTGTACATTTTGTATTGGTGTACTTCTCATGAAAAGTCTATGGCCCACAATTTAGAAACTTATTGATAGAATATTTCTCATGTTTCAATTTAAGTTGAGCCCTTTCGTTTACTTTTAATGCAGGACGTATTCGATACCAGGCTTGGAATATGTACAAAAGACTTTTTGAACTGAATTTGATTGTTAAGTCCATCAACTGAATCTTATTAATATAATCCTAATATCTCTCAAGAAGGGAATGAGAATAAACAATCAGAAAGTAATGAATTTTATAATTAGTACGAATGTGGAGCGAAAACGTGGTCGACAATTCTTCAGTCTTGATAATAAAAAGCATCCAAAAGATCGAATAAAGAATCGATCGTGGAAGCTCAAACGGTAATTAGATCCCGAATTAAAACTGTTTTAGTACAGATTGTTATTGAGCGCAAATGATTTATATTGTATTCGATGGCCTGTGGAAATGTGAAAAATTTCACACGATTAAGAAATCGTTCTAATCGTTTACTTCGTTCAAAAAGTCCTTAATCAATCTCGAAACTCTTATCGAACTCTAAATTATGTGCTTAGCATTAATCTTGAGTCTAACAAAAGACCAGATTTACAATTTTCAAAGTTCACGAGTCCGAGAATTTTTCTATTTATATGTTTAGAAAACTCCATAAATAAAGTTTGTTCTCAAAAATTGGTTAAAAATCACTTTTTTCGAGAATTTTCGTTTATCGGGTATATATTTAATAGAGACGGTGCATCGTCGTTGATTAGTGGAAAAATTCGGTACTTACCTTTGTACCATCGAACTTCGCAAACAGTCGAATCTAAATGTAATACTTTCAACTAACTAACTCAGTGTCTTTAAATTAATTAAATTAACTTCATGTCGAATATACCCCATGTCAGAAAATATCTTGGGGTTCGAGTATATCAAAGAAAGAATCGGTACATACGCTAAATTATCACACCGATAAAATCGGATTCACCACAGACATGCTGCGATTTAAGCTTCCAGTCTTGCTGGAAATAATATCTAATTACTATATAGTTGCCTTTTTGAATTTGAGCTACAGTTTTTGTAGATGAGGAAAAGTTTCTTTCCTAAAACTCAAAAGTTTAAATTCCGCGCATTCCACCGCTGACCGATGGATGGATTAGCCGTTAAAGATTCTCGCAGACGATCAGCTTTTTTCAGAGTATTCGGTCTGATTTCTAATCTTTTTTATAATTCTCAACCAATCGACTAACCGATATAAAACCTCTTCTTAACTGATCATCAATCGATGCATCTACCGATGCATTTACCGATTTTTGACCCGTTTTTCACAAATTTAAAAACAAATTATAATTCTTCTGAAAGAGCAATCGGTGCCCTAGATCCAGCTTTCATGTCCTTGACGCCGATTCCAATATCGTCAACCGGCATAGGGGCGAGTTTGAGTTGATTGCCGTTGATTTTGATATCGTTCACAGAATGCGAGCGACCGTGGGACGCAAGTAATTTCGTTGCGCTGGAATTTGTCTTTACAGTCGAACGAGAAACGGAATTTGAATTCGAGTTTGAATTCGGACTCGGTTCACGGTGATTTGTGTTAGACTTGAGGTTGGTGTCCAAACTGGCAGTGGAGACTGGAATCAGAGTTGGAGTCAAAATTTGGTTAGGAATGGACTTTGACCTCGGCTTTGGTTTGGAATTGTTAGCGTTAACGGAATTGAGGTTCGGGCTATGACTGGAATTTTTTTCTGAATCGTGATTTCTCTCAGTCGGTTTCGACGAGTTTACCGTCGTCACATTGCTGGATACAAGACTCGTCAGCTGGTTGGCGGAGTGCGAACGGATTGCGTGGCTTCCCAACTTGTCACGGAGCGCCATCTGGTAGGCCACCTCAAAAGCCTGACCAAGGGTGAGAATAACTTCTGTCGCTTGATCCTGGAACAGAAAGAGTTTGAACTTTTTAAATAACTTTATAATCAAGACTTTGAACTGAAGGTGCTTATGGAAACTTCAATCATATTATAAATTCTATTTTGATAATTACCATAGTCGGCACGCAGAAGACGTGACAAAAGTGGGTTCGGCTTGCGTGATCTTTGGTGATGTAGGCAAAGTGCGTGAGGTCATCAGCGTCCTGACAAGCGCAATGGATATTACGAATCTCGTGCTCGCATATTGGTTCCTTTTTGAGGAAGAAGAGAATTGTTTGAACATCTTTCTATCGACAGGAGAACGGGTATAGATTTTCGTAACATATGCACAAAATTTTTTTTGGACGCATGTTTTCACTCAATCTCAGAAAATTTTCGACAATCTTTCAATTCAACAGTTTGCATTATTTTTTAAATAAAAAAATTCTTGCATTTGTTACAAAAAACATCGGATGCGACAGGTGCAGAAAGTAGGCATGGAGGCCTATTTTCTTTACCTGTTACACAATATAATATTCATCTTCGACGGTTTTTTTCTCACATTGGTCTGTGTGTTCAGGAAGCGAACGCCACGGTAGGAGATAGCCAAGCTAATGTCCGGAGTGACCCTCGGATCTCGGCAGGTTTTCTTCAATTTCTGTATCGACTTCTTTGTCGATTCTGTCCCTCTTAGCTCCTTAACCACAGTCGATCCCAAATACTGTTGAATTTCAAATAGAAATATTTAGAATTTTATAGTGCAGAAGCAGTATTTTTAAATTAAAAGCTGACTTACGTTGGCAATGTACGTAACGCAGCCGGTGACTAGATCTTTTGGGTGATGTCTCCATTGTGTTTTCAGAGTGGATGGGACGCCAAAAAGAAGTTCAGAGGGTGCCCTGATTTCAAGCTGTTCTGGAGCAGAAATTGCTCCGTTGTGCGAACTTGGCCTTTGAGGAGGCTGAGGAGCTGGTCTGTTTTTCCTGTGCCTCAAGGTTCCAGTGTTCGTTGAATTCATACTAGTTGCCGACGCGCTTCCAGCATTTTGTGGAGATTCTGGTAGTTTTTCTCGAATTTCCTCCTTAAGCTGTTGGATGTTTGTTTTCTAAGCAAAAAATAGTACGTCGAATCATTTTCGAAAATGTTACAGAAGACTTCCGTTTAGCTGAACCGCTACGCGACGTAAACATTCGTTTAGCTGAACTCGGGAGAAATTCCCACCACTGTCTCCCTCCGCATGGGTATTTCTAGAGGTGACTTCTAATTGGTTGCTTCCGTCAGTTATAGTGTCTACTCGAGAGTAGTGGGGGTAGAGGGGGCCGCCCGAGTTCAGGTAAACGGGCGTGGAAGCGTTCAGTAAATGGAAGTTCAGCTAAACGAGAGTTCAGCAAAACGGAAGTCTTTTGTAACATGTAGCAGCGTGGTTCAATATTCAAATGAGTGAGAGACAAGAGACTAGGGCTTAATGACTTGAGGAGATAAATAACATAATTGGATTATCATAATAATAGCAAGTGTTAGACTATCTCGAATTATCCAAACTATAAATCTGTGGCTTCCTATTACAACCATTGCACATCTGCAGTTTGCTTCTACAAAAAAATATATGAGAAAGTATTTCAGAGGAATGTGTCCCACTTTAGTAGGCAACTATTTTTAAAAATCCGAGTTCAAAGTAATCCGATCTCAAGGTCATCTGACGATGAAATGCTTTTGTTCCTGAACTATGTCCAAATGAAGCGGTTTGGGAACAGAACAAGACGACTAAAGCAATTACAGAAAAGAACAAATTAACTACCACGCGGATTGTTTTTGTCGATAGAAGGAATCAAAAGGTAATTACGATCAGCGTTGCAATTTCAGAGGGAAACAGTTGTCTCGAAAGTAGGAGGGTAAAGCCGAAGGGTGATTCTGTTAGTAGCTGTCTGACAAGAGGTGTTTCACCGACAACAATGCGTTTCAAGGGTGCCAGACTGAAACTCACACGTCTTTATATCACTCACATCCTCCTCCACTCGATCAATCGTTTCAACTGTTTCCCATTCGATCTCATCTAATTTGTAATGTAAATATCTCGGCTAATTGGAGTCCCACTATTGTTCAACTTCAACACTTCACGAAATTTTTCGCTCTTTTCAGTCATGCTATTCGTGCGGTAAATGATAATTTCTCTTTTTATTTTGTAACTTGTATCGCTTTCGAAGCAAACGAGATCTGTAATTGGGACATTCAATTGACGCAGTTACTGCTAATTACGCAGAGAAGATGATCCTCTTAGAGCAGCAGGGCTTTTTTTTGGTATAACCATTAGTTTTCATTAGAGCTGCCCGATAATTTCAATGACAAAATTTGGTGCTATTTTCTCAAACATGTTCAGTACTCACCAGAGTATTGAGATCTTTGTTGAGGTCATCTAAGTTGGCTCCATTTCCATTTCGCACTTGGGTCCTCGGACTATGTCCGCTTACCGATGCGAGAATCCTCTTCCGGTGTGCGGGTTTTTGAATTTCTAAAACAGCTGCCAATTCTACCTCCCAGACCCGTTGGACACGATCCATGTCTGTATACAGGTGCTTTTTGAATGTATCGGCGTAACTATCCAGGTGGATACCCTTCAACCAATCCTCTACCGATTGACCATGAAGGGTCACTCGTTTCTCAACGCGATTGTGCAGTAGACCTGCAGCATTCATTATCACAGCCCTTTCCTGGTCACTTGTTATGCCCATGTCCTTCAAATCCGCTTCATCCAAAACTCCGTTCTGAGAAAAAGATAGGTACGTTATTCAATCTGCTTTGGATACACACTTCTGATGATGGGTATTGATTCCACGACAAATAGGTAATTATGAAAAAGAAATTCGAAATAACTTACTATAAATTCTAGATCGTCAAATCCGTAATTTACAAAGAGCGATTCATAATCTGCTAAGCCCAAACTCGACAACCATTGGCCAACTGATGTCGATACGATCGGACTACTGCTGGTGTCGGAACTCAAACCTGGAACAAATTAAGATGTTCAGATTTTCAGGCTCAGTTGGCGAATTTTGGATTTTTCCGCGAATTAGTTGAGTTATTTATAGTCGCTTCGATGATTTCTTTCCTGGTCCACTGAACATTTAAACTTAAAAAGGAATGATAGGAGTTTTAAGAAAAAATGGCTGTCAACAAATAAAAGAGAAAAATTTGTATCCAGTTAAAATCTTGATGACTCCTATTATTCTGATGACGAAATATAGCATTTATTCTCTATTAGGTGCTTCTACCGACGACGTCCTTTGCCAATAACGCAAAATCACAGCAAAATTCCTTTAGCAGGTTTGAAAGGTGCACCTACCTAGTCTTGTTTGGAACTCCTTTTCCAGTTCACTAACGAAGACAGATTCCCGTACGAGGCCAGTGCCGAAGGAAGCCATAATTTCTGAAATTTTTGCCCACTCCTCTTGCTCGTCAAAGGGACTCATAATACTGAAAGACTTGTCGTCCCTCTCTCTGTCACGATCAGTCATTCGGAATGAGATCTCCCCATCGTCGAGACGTCCGCTGCCGCCGTCGGATCCGGTTCCCATTCCGCAAGCAGTGGGTGCATAGACGTTCCGCAATCGTTTCAGCGTTCTTGGTCTCTCTGCTGATACGGAACCTTTCAACAATCCTGCAACAAACAAACGAATTCCGTTTAAAACTCGTCGTCTTTCCCAATCCCTCTTAAATTTGCTTGCTCAGAAAACGTTTGCGTGGAACGGGGCTAAGAGGGCGGTGTGGGGTAAAGCAGGAAACCCGAATTTCTAATTTCATGACTTGATATTGCTGTTGATGCGTAAAAAACGGGTATACCGATTAACCTTACATGTCTAACCAATTCCTGTTTTACGGAACATCTCTATGAAATTTTAATAGCAGCATTAATAAAAAAAGATACATTTTTATGCAGAACTTGGCTCATTCCACAGTGCATCCTGTATTTTTTTTCAAATAAATTGAACTTGTGGATAAATTTTGTCTGGGAAGATTGTACTGGACGTAGGAATTGCAATTGAATGCTAACCGACATCTAGTACACCGGATATCAATAATGGATACGCCATGCATACGAAGAGCATCGTAGGTGCGTTGCATATTCAGCACGACGTCGTTACTATTCGGCTTTGCGGGTAGTTTACAACCGTGTAACAGGAAGGCAATCAGAATTTGAGATATGTACTATCGTGATCATCATCATGCCAAATTTTTATTACAGGACTATTTTCTTACAAGGAGACCATTGTCTCTCATATAAATGTTAAGAGTATTTTATATATTTACTTAACATTGATGTTTAACATAATTTTTAGGCTACTGAACCACTGGTTTATGAAACGTTTCGTCCAAATAATTGCTTCTTTTGCTATCACTTCTATATTTCTGATATACCACTTTTTACTTCGTTCATTTAAACATCGACGGACCTCAACCATTCGATTCCCTTTTATCCTCTTTTTCTTTATTTGTTATTGCATTCTATTCTATTACGTTTCATGACTTTCAACTTTTTGCTCTTTCGAATAATCATATCCTGTTTGATTTTTTGTATTTTACCCGTTTTCAATAATTCGATATATTTCTATCTCGTTTCATCACTCAACCGTATTTTCCTTTACAAGAATTCTATCCTATCGATCCTATTATCATCTTCCTCTTTCTAACAGTTCTATCGGTCTATCTTCTGTCCAATCACTTCATATTATATTACTCATGCCCAACCATCCTATTCCACCTCATTATTTTATCATTCCATTCTCCAGTCTGTCGATGCTATGTTATTCTATTTCATTTTCTCCTATTTTCCCTCATTCCCAGGGCTGCCACAGACTAATGCAGTTCAAAAAAGTGACAAAAGTGACGAATTTAGCTAGAAAGTGACTGAAAGTGACTGATTTCAAACAAAAAAAGTGACTAAAGGTGACTAATTTCAAACAAAAAAATCTTGAATCGTCGTGGGATGCCCGGCAAAAGCGAAACTCCATATGCTGACAATTCAAGTTGTTCATATTTGAACAATCACTCAAAATAATTAGACAAAATTGGATATAGAAATTGTCCTAATAAGTAACAGTTGTTTTAATTTTGAAGAAGATGACATCAAAGAGACGGGCAAGAGACATTTGAACGAATAATCTAAGCTTTTCCAAATTCTTCAATTATTCCTCTCAAAATCAATAAAAAATGTGATTTTCAACAACTAATCATTGCAAATAATCAAAAATAGAAAGATGATTCTTTTTCATTACTTTGCTTCTTACATTGTCAATCATTTTTTCATTTCTCCAATAAATAATACATTTTTCTGATGCGTGTAACGCAAACACAAACAAACACCGTCGTGCTCATGTGCCAGATGCCGCTATACACCACTACATACCGCTCTCAGTGGGGAGCAAAGTATGAAAATAAAGAGAATTAGAGAAGGGGAAGCCCGCTCTTCCCCTGACAGTGTTTAGCGTTACGCGTTACGCTGAACTTCCTCTGAATTGCGAATTTACACCGTGCCTTAAAAATGTATAACCTCAAAAAGTGACACACAAAAAGGCCTGTTATGTCCATAGAGGCACTTATCAACTACAAAATTTCGATTTGATTGCACATATTTTTGGTTGGCTTGGACAGACCTGATTAGATGAAATTCTAGTGCTTAATTTGGGGTAGATACCAAGGTCAAGAGTTCCAGAATAAATTTTACAAGTCATAAAAATTTTAATTCAGTTAAACAAGCTAAACAAATCATTAACACAAATGCCTATTTATATTCCACAATGAATTACGATAGGAACTAGAAAACAGGAAAATCACGAACCAAAATAACTTAAACTTCAATAATAAATAGAATTTCAGAAGTCGATAAAAAGGAGAGTGTAATTATTAGTAATTATGGAGTGAAGTTTCAAAGATTTGAGAACTCCAATAAGACCTCTTCATGAAAAAACGGATAAATAGTTACTGTTTCTTATAGCAAGTGACTAATAGTGACTGCTTTTCAAAAAAATGACTAAAAAGTGACTTGGGAAAAAAAGTGACTAAAAGTGACTTAAGTGACTGAGTGGCAGCCCTGCCAGACCTAAAATTTATTAATTGGAAGTAGTCTCGTTTGTTACTTTAAGATACCAAAAAGAGTTTAATCCTCCAAGCTCTTCCGGAACATCCTCATTTCCTACCTCTAAATTCCTAAACAAAACTTAAATGCTTTGAAACTCCCAGACCTATAATTCTATAATAGAGTTTAACATTGGATCAAAAACAGTTTGATTCATCAAATGATCACGAATTTTCGAAAAAATTGTTGGTTCTTTAATAAGGAACGATAAATATTCAACCAAAAATGAAATAGTTGAATTTTCAGCTTGAAAATGTAACTTTCAACAAATAAACACAACTACTTCCCGGCAAAATAGTTATGAATTTTCAACCTAAATGATGAATGTTTAAACACACAAAAATTGGATTCTAACAAATTATTGTAACTGTTAACTAAGTAGTTGGATTTGCTACTAAAAAAATGAATTATTCCCGAAAATAAGACGATTTTTTAACGAAATACTTGAATCCGCAATTAAGGAAGATTAGAACATTCAATATTTTGTTGACAATACCTTCTTTTTAAGGTAGAAAATCAATTTATTTTACAAAAATTCATATTTTTGATTGCTAATTCAAATACATATTTGGAAATTGAACTCTTTTAAATCTTCTTGATTCTAGATTCAACTTTCCGTTTCCAATTTGAATTTTGTTGTTGAAAAGGTTCCTTTCTTGATGAAAAATCATAATTTAAGTTAGAAATTCAGCTCCTTGTTTAACAATTCAACTATTTTGTTGGAAGTTTGTGGTTTTTTCTGAATAATTTTTCAAAGCATCAATCTAGGCTACTCCAGTTTGAGATTTATTATTTTACTCAAAAGTTTATCTCCTTCATTCAAAATTTAACTATTTGACACAAAAAGAAACAATTTTGGTAGAAAATTGGTCTTTTCCATACATGAAGATTTACAATTTCTAGCAATTTAACCTTTTTTAGTTATAAGTGCAACTATTTATTTGAAAGTTGACCGAATTGGTTGGAGATTTGTCTGATTGATTTGCAAGGTCAGAAATTCAGTTTCTCTTGTCGAAAATTCAACCATTTTGTTGAGAAACTGCGTTTTTTGGTTTAAATTAAAACTATTTAGGAAAAAATTCAACTAGATACTTGGTTGATGGTTTAAGTACGTTGTTAAAAATTTATTTATTTTTCCTGGAAATTCATATACATAAATGAGTTTTGAATCTTACATGCCACTGTACTAATTCTTATTTCTTAAGAGGTTATATCCATTGTTTACAGAGAGATCAAAAATGCAAGGGGTAATGGTGAACTTTCTTAAACAATTTTCCAACAAATCTTGAAATTTTGCCCCACTGTGACCTATAGGCCCACCACATTATCTTATCGGTTGACAAGGCTCTGAAAATGTTCATAATTTATTTATATTATGAGAGCGTCCATCAATTATGTAATAGCCTTTTAAGGTGACGGGCGCAAAGTTCCCTGCTGTTTCACTTTCCTGATACTTGCGCATTTAATCAATTTAATAGGATTCTGTCTAAATATGTCATTTTTAATGCTCTGTTAGATCAAGGATATTTTTCTTAATATTAAAATGTATGAGAAATAATGTTGAGATCGTATTATTGAAATTTCAGGATATCATAAATTTTAGTAATAACTCGCACGGATTTCAATTATATAACTTTCCGAACATAATAAATGTCAAATTTATTATGCTGCTGATCACGAACATATAAATTTTTGCATAGCGTGAGAACTGTTCAGTACAGATGTCCTGGAGGATCTTGAGGTTCAATAATCTTTAAGTTCTGAACGTTCAAATGAATGAAACCCGTTTCTGATGTTTTTGGAAAATATAGAAATAGTGCTAAAATATTTATTATTTCCCTTGCAAATTGTAGATTACAATA
>WSXT02004995.1:0-14938 GCA_011762715.2 Neuroterus valhalla | reverse complement strand
AATTGATGTTTTTGATTGTAAGTTTAAGTGCTCCAACTTTTGTAGAAGAATGATATTTTTTTCGTGGAAAATTTTAGTCTTTTTTTCAAAATTAACTTTTTTTTTCGCAATTCTTGATCTGTTTTATTAGAGGATGTTTAGAATGAACGTCACGAACTGAAATAAATGTTTGCGTTTTGCCATAAGTATGCATATGTTACTTTTAGTTGACCGGGAATTTCAAATTGTCTGCCAAATCGCCACCCTGATTTCTGAAACCACATTATTAGATAGAAAAAATTATTAATTATCTTCTCATTTTTACAGGACATGCGAGAGATGGAGAGGAGAAAGAGAGTGGAGATGATGATGAACTCGAGGCTCTTCAGAGAGGAACTAGAACGGATTATCGAAACACAAATGAAGGATGGCTCAGGACCTTCTGGTCTCCTGCAACAAATTTCAGAAATGATGGGTCCACAGGGAGCTCGTTTCAACGCCAATGTGTTCAAAAGTAAGTTTCGAACCACTTGTGATCTAAAAAAGATACGAGGATAGAACAATAAATATACAGTTTAATTTTCATATTTTCCAATTGTAACTAATCCTATTTACAGATTCAAACTGCGTCGTGCCCGTCAATGATATTCGTGGTGTTGAGAGCATGGGTTACGCAAAAGGCGAAAAACTTCTGCGCTGCAAGCTCGCTGCAGTCTTCAGATTACTGGATTTGTATGGATGGACGCAAGGAGTTGGTGGTCAAATCACCGCACGTCTCAACCAAGACCAAGAACACTTTTTGGTGAATCCATACGGATTGTTGTACCACGAAGTCACTGCTTCCAGCTTAGTCAAAGTCGATATGCAGGGCGCGGTTGTGGAGCAAGGAACGACAAATTTTGGAGTTCACGTCACAGGATTCCAACTACACTCGACAATACACGCTGCCAGGCCAGACATCAAGTGCATCGTTCACATCGCCACTCCGTCCGTCACAGCTGTAAGTCTATTTTCATAATTGCCCACGTCACAAAAATCAAATTACTGTGATCTGCAGTGGCTAAATCTTCTATCCCTTTTATTTCAGGTCTCATCCATGAAATGCGGTCTTCTTCCACTCGTTCAAGAAAGCATAGTAATAGGTGATGTCAGTAATCATCAATACATCGGTGGTATTTTCGAACCCGAAGAGAGGGAGAAAATCACGAGAAATCTAGGCCCAATCAACAAAGTCATGCTTTTAACCAATCGAGGTGCTATTTGCTGCGGAGAGACAGTCGAGGAGGCATTTTTTAACGTTTATAACACCGTGCTAGCATGCGAAACACAACTGAAATTGATGCCAGCGGGGTTGGACAACATGAACCTCATATCCGACGAATCGAAGAAAGCTATTTTCGAAGCTTCCAGAAAACCACTCATTCCCCAACCCAGTTCAGTGGCTGAACCTTCTCCACTCGCGGAGAAGCTTGAGAAGCGATGGAGGATCGGTGGCACGGAATTTGAGGCACTCATGAGGATGCTCGATAACGCTGTAAGTACTTTTCAACAGAAAAGAACAATTGAGAAAAAGATGGAGATTATGCAGATTACTGGTCACGACTGGATAAGACCGAGTTTGACCAACAGTCTCCAAATTTTTCTTGATAAATTTTACCCTGGTCGCCATAAATACATCTCCTAATAAAAAAAAAAAAACAAGTGTCAGAGCTTGGACTTGCGCCATTATTAACAGTATTTGTCACTCTCCCTGAGTAATGACAGTATTTGGAAAAAATGTCACTTCTTCTTCACTTTCTCTTCAAAATTATTTTCCACGTTTTTCTCTAGTTGGCAAAAATCGAGGCTTAAATGACATTTTTACAATCACGAACAGGGGAGAAACCAGTACGAGATGGATAAAAAAACTTTTGAGGTCATAATATTGAAAAATGAGGAACAAGTAGGAAAAGTATTGCATACCAAATTGAAGATGAAATGTTCATTTTTAAAACAGCAATGACAGTTTATGAATTATATCAGTTATTTATCTTATCATGTACATTTTTGAAACGTTGCAATTTTATTTAGATGGTTCTCTTCTGATGCAAAATGAATATTCACATTTGAATACTCTTGATCAGTTTTTGAAGTACATTGTTTATAAATTCATATTACAATAATCCAATATTGTATTCCAAAACAATTTTTCATTCATACTGTGATTATTTTTCAATATATCATAAAAATCATACGAGATATAATGTATAAACTTGTTTTTGCTTCCAACCTAAAAGTAGGAATATTACTTTGATAGTCAAACCTAAACTGTCATAAATTTATTCGCCTTGTACCGAATGACATTCCTCGTAAAAACGCTTGAAGTATATTTTCAAGAAAAATTTGAAAGAACATTCATTACACCGTTTTCAGCGGGAAAATAACAGATAAGTGATGAAGATGCGAATTATTAAAAATATCCACGGAAAAATAATTGTATATTTTTTTAATCAATCTATTCTTCATCTTAAGCTTCAGAATTTTCGACTTTCAGTGAAAAATCTTTTTAAAAAATGTACCATTATTAGGGTGGAGATTTGACCGGGAAACCGGGAATTGATTTGAAAACCGGGAATTTACTCGACGCAACCTAGGCAATGAAAAATTTTACCATGGAAATACAAGACCTAACGGCTTTCTTTTCATGAATTAAAAATAGATCTTATCATTTAATTTAGGAAATATGCCGTTCCTTCAGTCTGATTTCGAAAATTTTCAAATATACCCATATACTTTATGAGAGAAAGAATTACTATTTTTTCCATCATAAGACAAACCTTTTGCAAATGTGTTGCTCATTCAGATTTTTTTAGCTGACTGAATAATCGAATCGATGATAGCTCAAACATAAAAAAAGAATTATGCAATCAATTTTTTCAAAAAAATGTATTAATCGCATTTTATTTCCTTTTTTTTTTTTATTTATCTGACTTAGGACAGCGAATTTCAGAAACAAATTATAGTTTTTACTTTGCGGCAGGAAGTTTCAGTAAATGAATATAATTTCACTCAGAACAGGGAATTTTTTACATGGAACCGGAACTTTTCAAGAATAATTATAATTCGGATGTAGGAGAGAACTTTCAAAAATTCGCTCTTTCGATTTAAAGTTTTTCACACTTTGAAAGTCCCCTCTTATTTATTTTGAATTAAGAATTTACTTCGAAGAAGAAAAAGAATTGTTTCCTAGTTATAATATAGATAGATGGTTCCTTTCGAATTTATCGTTTTATAATTCAAAAATCAACAACTTGGTTGAAAGTTGAACTTTTTTGTTGGGAACCAAAATTTTTGGTTGAAGGTGAAATATTTCAATTTGAAATTCACCTCTGGTTAAAAATGTAACTACTTTGGGAACGTTCACATATTACGTAACGCTCTTTTCTTTTGTTTATACCTTTGCATCTCTTTAGGCATCCCGGCATTTTTATTTTCGTCTTTATTTAAACAAAAGAAAAGTGCGTTACGTAATATGTGAACGTTCCCTTTGTTGCAAAACAAATCATCTTTTTTTGGTGAAAAATTCAAGTCTTTAGATGAACATTGATTTTTGAATTTGAAAATTAAACTATTTTTTGTGAGAATCTATGTACTTTGTGGAAAATTTTCCTTTTTTGTAGAAAATTAGTCTTTATGGGCAAAAATTAATCTGTTTCGCATAAAATATGTCCATTCCGATAAATTCATCTGTTTGGTTGAAAATTGTTTTCTTCAACTTAAAATTCAACTGTTTCATTTTAAGTGGAAAATTAAACTTTTGTAGTTCAAAATTCAACAATTTTGATGAAAATTTGTCGTTTTGATTAGAAAATTGAATTATTTTGCGTGAAATTCTGTTGGAAAATCAATTTTTTGGTAAAAAATTATCTTTTCCTTCGAAAGTTAATTTTCTTGTTCATTGATTGAATGTTAAAGCCAACATTGATAATAGTCTATTCTGGTTGGAAATTATTCTCATAGTTCAAAATCCAAACATTTTGTTGAGCAATTTTTTATTTTGGTTGAAATTCAATTTTTGGTAAAAATTCAACTATTCTCATTGAAGGTCCATCATTTCAGATAAAAAATCGTTTTTCTGGTTTGAAATTCATCTGCTTCAGTTAAACATTTATAATTTTCTTTGAAAATATAACAATTTGTTTGAAAGTTAGTTTCTTTGTTATGAAATGTTGGTTGAAAATTGGAATACTTCAGTTAAATGTTTACCATTTTGGTTGAAAATTCATCTTCTTGGTTTGAAATTTTACTGATTCAGTTAAAGATTCATCATATTATTTATAAATTGAAATGTATCAATTTTTATTTAAAAAAATGACTTTTTATGTAGAAAATTTGAGTTTTCAAAAAAATTAATTGATTCTTCAATGTTTGATCTGTTGTGTCCAAGAACGTTAATGATGAAAGTCATGAACAAAATAAATGTTTGCGTTTTGCGATAAATATGAATGTTACTTTTATTTGATCGGGAGAATCGAAAATCTTGACCGGGAAAAACCGGGAAATGACCGGGAAAGTGAAATCGTCCGTCAAATCGCCACGATGATTATAATTTGTGTATCTCTTATTTTTGTAACATTTTGAAGACGAAGACATTCGAAACCGAATAATTTCGCATTTCCATATTAAAAATGAACAAATTCATATTTCGGTTGTACTTTTTTGTAGTATACTTGTAATTCTCAAATGAAACCCTTTATTTTC
Source organism: Neuroterus valhalla (assembly GCA_011762715.2). Taxonomy (NCBI): domain Eukaryota; kingdom Metazoa; phylum Arthropoda; class Insecta; order Hymenoptera; family Cynipidae; genus Neuroterus; species Neuroterus valhalla. The sequence goes on along the minus strand of WSXT02004995.1, from coordinate 10,219 downwards.
GAAATATTTTCAATTGAAGATGGAATTGGAAACCTGTAAAGTAAAATAGCTCAGAATTCAACAATTTCAAAATGGATAAGTTTCAAATTCAAAAATATTTGAATCTAAGAATAACCAAGCCCAAAGAATAATATGAATCGTGTATTATTAAAAAACAAATTGAACTTGAATTTTTTGTATTTCGAAAATAGTTCTATTAACAATATTTTAATAGATAGGCAATTCAAGTTTATTCGAAAATAATGCAAGTTGATAATTTTACCATTTGCAAAAGAAATTGTTAAGGCTTGGCCCTGAAATTTTATGGGCTTCTGTAAAATCGAGAAAGTATTAATTGTTCGAAGATTCAATGTTTGTTAATTTCCTTGGATTCATAAATACTTCAAAATTAAATCAATCCAGTTGGAGAAATAATTTATTCATTTTATTTGAATTTTTTTTAGAAGATTTTCTCTATCTCTGCTAAAAAACTAAAATGTGTCTTACAATTTTCAAGTTTAAGGTCTATGTCTTACCTTCAAATTAATTTCGTTTAGGCAAATATAATTTAAGATTTGTAGGATTCTATGCTAGGAAGAATCAAATTCAAGCTATTACGCCTTGTTTCTCATTTTATATATTTTATTATACGAATATCGTTTGATTTTATTTTCTTTGTTGAAAAAAAGAATATTGCAAATCGGAGTTCTCGAATCTTACCCTGAAGCTTTTACTCTGTATTCCTAAAAAAAAATACATTTTTCAATATTTAATGCAATTTGTCACTTATGCGACGTCTTAAAAACATTGTAGTCGATCCAACGCCTATGCGATCTATATAAATATAAGTTTATTATATTAAAAATATCATTGCACTATTTTTCATCTCTGAAATGAGTTCGAATCCTACAATATTTCGATTGTAATCAATAGAAATTCAAATTACCGAGTCAATTCCTGGTTTATTTTACAGGGCTTCCGCACAGGTTATATCTACAGACATCCACTCATCAAGAGTGAACCTCCAAGGATCCGTAATGACGTCGAAGTACCTCCAGCCGTTTCCTCTCTTGGTTACCTCTTAGAAGAGGAAGAACTTTACAAGCAAGGGTAAGTTTAAAATATGAATTTTCGAAGAAAAAATAAATATGGAAATCAATTTATGGTTTAAAATTTCTCTTACAGACTCTGGAAGGGTGGACGAAAGGGAACAGATAGAACTCGTTGGCTAAACTCACCAAATGTTTATCAGAAGGTTGAGATTCTGGAAACTGGAACGCCAGATCCCAAGAAGATCACTAAGGTAGAAGTCATTACTTTTGAGAATAAAGAATAGGTTACTCTCGAAGTTCCAAGGAACTGAGATGCAAGAGCGTGCAATTTATATACTCCTTAGGCATTCCTTATAGTCATTATATACGTCATGTTTGTAAAACGCTTTTGTCGAGTAGCAAGCGACGATATTTTTAAGGTCATAATTACCTCGAAGCACGAGTTAGACAGTAGGAGACATGACATATTCCAACACTAGAGTTTTGTCTTAACTACCCGATAGGTCTCCCCAGTTTCTTTTTCAGTTCATAGTCTTCTCAGAGTAGATTTCCTTATTTGAAAATGAATTTGTTTAGGATATTATTCCGTTGAACTACTTATCAGAAATTTTTCTGACGTCCTTTTTAAGAATATGAAACTATTTCTCTCATAGAGATATCTATAATAATCAATGAGTCATGTCGGGAAGAGATAGATTCTCTTTGTTGCCTTTTGTCTTCAAATTTTGAGACCTAGTCTTCATTTCTTTTTTCAAGACGGACTTTCTTTTCTACATTCAGTAGAAGAGTTTTATAGAACTTAATCTTTCGAGAAAATTTTTTTTTTCATTTGAGAGCTATTTGAAGATACTGTTTTTATTAGACTCTTGAATTATCTGTTACTCTCAAAGTAATTTAAGTACTAAATGTTTTTACACGTTACTCGTCGCTGTAATAATCTATTGAAATGTCTACGTGCTTTTGCTAATGATATTATTGCGCAGAGTGGAGTATGCTTCTAGTGAACGCAAGTATGTTGATATAGGAAGAAATATCTATGTTGATGTGTATAAAGCAATTGTGCACACAAAGACAAGTCACGCTTAACTCGTGCATATATATTTACAAATTGTTACCGAAAGATGTTGCGTAAAAATAGATTCATCTTTACTTATAGCCTTTATCAGCAGAAAAGTCTAATGACTTGGTGTTCAAACTTGTTACTGCCTCTACCCCAAAAACCTGAAATCATTGAACACTGTTAATACTCAATCTTGTCTTACGAAACACTAGTATACATTCCAAAATCATTCCACTTTTTGATTTGTTTTAAAGGAAGCCTAACATTATTTTATTAGTTACAATTGAAATTATTTTTTCTATTTGATTTAGTATGATTTTTTTTATACATAAGAATGAGATTTGAAGCTATCTTTAGGAAAGAGTTTTTTACTTGACCTATTGGTCGATATAGTCATAAAAGATGGTTGATCCTCTGAGAAATTTGATTCCCATTGTTCTCATGTTTCGGTAGCACGAAAGACTTTTGTCAAAAATTGTGAAATTGAGCTGCTTTTAAGCATAAGATGCCAATTATTTCCTTTTGTAGCTTATTGATGTTTAAATAAAGGTATATCCGCTAATTAAACAAACGGGTTCACGAGTCGTCATTAAACCACAAAGTGTGCATCTTGCGAGTGAAAGACAAAACGCATGCTAACGCGAATGTATTCTTTAGCTAAAAATTAAAACATAAGAAACGTACAAGTCCATTTTAGGAATGGTCAAAATTCAAGATTTGTTTTTTGGCTTTTTTTGTAGTGGGTGGATCAGAATGCAGAGGAGGTAATTGGAATCCACGTTTACTTGGAATTGATACACTGGACTAAGTCACATTTATTTTTATTACTAGCTCTATTTTCACGCATTGATTTCTTTTCTTTCCTTGGGGGTGGTTTTCTTTTCTTTTTTTTTCTAACGCATTAGGTTAAGGAGATAAAGCTTCTGTTTTCATCCTCATTTCAAATCCGCTTACTGAAATATTTCCATAAAATTATTGAAATGCAGGGTTTATTTTCATTTGTTTCTTAGCAACACTGTATATATTATTTATCACTCTTGATAAAATGTTAAAGAAATGCAGCTATACTTCTTCCAACTCATGAAAACCATACATTTCGACACATTCATTTAATTATGATTATAACAAACTTCATGTTAATTATTATTTAGAATAGTCGACTTTTAACACGCGACTCTGTATGAATGTGTGCCTGTTGGTCATCCTTATACATCTCTCGGTGGCCTCGGTATGCATCCACTGCATTAACAAAACCAGATCAGTCGACCCAATGCATATCGAATTCTGTTTTTAAAGACATTTGAGAAAGCTTAAGGGTGTTGACACTTCGGAGTGTTTCGCAATTAAAAATTTTCAAATTGCATCAGAAATCGTTTTGTCGTGAGCTAAAGATTTTTAAGATGAGATACAGGCACACACCTCGTACGAGAGTCATTTCAATGCTATCTAATTAAGCTACTAATTAATACTTTATTGTTGAGGAGGTTGTCTAATATTCTGGTTTTGTGTGCAGTGGGTGACAGACGGATCCCCGACCCATAGCAGCACTCCAGTCAGGATTGAAAGTGCCCTACAGTTTGTTCCCAAGAACACCAATCCAAAGGAATTCAAGCAATTGCAGCAACAGGTAAGTGGAATTCAGTTTTATTCTTGAATTTATAAATTTCAGTTACCTGCGAAATATCGAGGAATTTTCCTGAGTTAAGTAGCCGTTTATTCTCTTAATGTTATTGCATTTAGAGTCTTATTTTCTATTATATTCACATAGATTAAAGACTACCGGAGGGCGGACAAGATCTCAGCTGGTCCACAGTCTCACATTTTGGAAGGTGTCACGTGGGAGGAAGCAAAGAAAATGCAGGTAAAATGCTCTTGACACATTTTTGTAGTAAATTACAGGCCTTGAACTTTGCTTGTGTTTTGGACAAAATCACGTCAATGCTTTTATTTTTTTTCTCGAATTGCTCCCTTATCAAGGTGGTGACTTAGCCGGGAAACCGGGAAATGACCGTGAATTCAATTAAAAACCAGGGATTCGCTTGACTCAACATAGACTATTAAAAATTCTACAAAAAAAAAAAGAGAAATGACCGCTTTTTTTTATGAATCAAAAAGAGATCTTATCATTTGATTTGAAGAATCTAACGTTCCTCTAATCTGATTCTCAAAATATTTAAATATATCTGTACGTCATGAGAGGAAGAATTTTCATTCTTTTCCATTATAAGAAAAACGTTTTGCAAATTTTTTTCTTCGTCAGATTTTCTTAGCTGACACAAATTTGATAATCGAATTGATGATAGCTCGAACCTAGAAAAAGAATCATCACCTTCATTTTTTCAGAAAAATGTATTTATCACGTTTCATTTGCTTTTCCCCATTTATCTGACTTAGGACAGGGAATTTCAGAAAATTTGTATAGAGAAGAATTTTTTGAAATCGTTCCTCCAATTCAAAAATCGTTACAGTTTTTAAATTCCTTCTTCTTAATTTTAAATAAAGAGAGTCCTTTAAGCAGTCTTTAGAGTAGAAAAGTACTATTCCGAAGAAGGAATATTAATATTAAAAATATTAAAATAGTGACACTAAATATTGAAAATATATATTTTTTTATGGTTCGAATTTCAACCATTTTGTTAAAAGATTGTATTTTTTGGTTGAAAATTATTTTTTTGTCAATAATTGAACTATTCTAGTTAAATGTTCATCATTCCAGTTAAACATTCGTCTTTCTGGTTTGAAATTCAACTACTTCAGTTGAACATTTATAGTTTCATTTGAATCTTCATCATTTTGTGTGTAAATGCAATAATTTGTTTGATAGTTACTTTTTTTTGTTTGTTGAGAGATAGTTTTTTTTGTTCAAGGTTAGTTTTTTTTTTTTTTTTGTTATAAGTAATTTTTTCAACTGAAAATTTAACTGATTCCAATTCAAATTTCCGGAGTTTCCTTTAAAAATCTACTTTTTTAGTTAAACAATTCTTTTATTTATTCAAAATATGAGTAATCAAATTTTCGTTTAATAATCTTTTTCAGTAAAAGTTATTTATCTGTTCGAAAACTCACCTCGTTCAGTTAAAGATTCTTTTTTTATTAGTACTAAAGACCCATGCTTGGTTAAAATTTTTTTTATTTCAAACTCGAAATATTACCGTTCCATCTTCGGTTGAAAATAATTATTTTTTACTTTGAAATTCGACTATTTCGACTATTCAACCATTCTGTTGAAAAATTGTATTTTTTGGTTGAAAATTAATTTTTTGTCAAAAATTGAACTATTCTAGTTAAATGTTCATCATTATAGATAAACATTCGTCTTTCTGGTTTGAAATGCAACTACTTCAGTTGAACATTTGCGATTTCATTTGATTCTTCATCATTTTGTGTGAAAATGTAATAATTTGTTCAAAAGTTAGTTTTTTTTGTTCTAAGAAATTTTTTTCAACTGAAAATTTAACTCATTTCAATTGAAAATTTCACAGTTTCAGTTGAAAATCTGTTCGTTTAGTCAAACATCCATTTCTTTTCAATTTGAAATTTGATTTTTTAAACTAAAAATTTTACTGTTCCATTTTCGGTTGATGGTTCGGTTTCATAGGATTTCAGAAGAAATGATGAGATTTCGAAGATTTTGAGGGAATATAAAAGATTAACGAGTTTTTCAGGAATTTTCAGAGGATATGAACAGATTTCAGAGTTTATCAAAGGATTGCAAAGTTTCTTCACATATTTTGTTGAAAAATCGGTTTTTTTGTAGAAAATTATCTTTTACTTCGGAAGTTAATATTCTTCCTCAGAAATTCTTCTTCACGGTTTTCAGTTCAAGCTATACAGTTGGACATTTTTCATTTTAGTCTAAAATTAATCTAGTTAAAAACTCTTGTTTGATTTAAAATTATTGTTTCGAGCAAAAAATGTCACTATACCATTTTTGTTTGAAAATTTTCATTTTTGCAGTCCAAATTTCAACCATTTTATTGAAAGCTTATATTTTTTGGTTGAAAATTAATTTTTTGTCAAAAATTGAACTATTCTAGTTAAATGATCATCATTTCAGTTAAAAGTTAGTCTTTCTGGTTTAAAATTTACTACTTCAGTTAAATATTCACAATTTAATTTCATTCTTCATCATTCTTTGTAAAAATGTAGCAAATTGTTCGACACTTGGTTTTTTCCGTTTGTTAAAAGTTATTTTTTTAACTGAAAATTTAACTTATTCCTATTGAAAATTCCATAGTTTCATTGAAAAATAAATTTGTTTAGTTAAAGATCCATTTTTTCATTTTAAAATTTGAGTATTGAGTACATTTTTTGTTGACAATCTATCTTGTTCAATAAAAGTTAATTTATCTGTTTAAAACTCAAATCTTTTAGTTGCTCATTCGTTTAGTTAAACATTCATTTTTTCTATTTTAAAATTTGAGTATTCAAATCATCGTTGACAATTTATCTTTTTCAGTAAAAGTAATTTATCTGTTTGAAACTCAACTCTTTCAGATAAAGATTCTTCGATTTAGTATAAAACTCTTGCTTGGTTTGAAATTGTTTTTTTTTTTAACTAAAAATGTTACTGTTCCATTTTTCGTGGCAAAGCATTCTTTTTTTAGTTCGAAATTCGACTATTTGAAATCGTCCGCCGAATCGCCACTCTGTAAATGAATCCAAAGCCTGAAATGATCATAACTCTGTTTTAAATTCAATGCAAAGTTAAATTTAAATTTTATTTATAGGACGCTACAATCAGTGGAACTGGAGAGCAGGTGGTTTTAGTAGGTGCAGCTAGCAAAGGCATTATCCAAAGAGGATTCCAACACAACGCAATGGTTTATAAGACTCCATACGCCAAAAATCCATTCGACGCTGTCACTGATCAGGAACTAGACCAGTACAAGAAAGATGTCGAGCGAAAACATAAGGGCGACCCTTGTAAGTGTAAACTGATTTCCTTAAAGAACTTTAAAGATTTTTTTTAGAAATCTTACATTTAAATTATCTATGCATACATTTTTTATTCTTTACGCATTTTTCACGAATAAAAATCTCATCAAAATTTCAGACGATGAGTCGCAGTCAGAATCTGAAGGATTATCATCATTTAATGTTAGTCGAGCAACACACGAATCTAGCACTGCCAAAAGCCCAATCCAGTCCCCGGTTTCAGTAACTTCTGAAACGGAAGAAGAAAGCAGGGACGGTAAGACTTACAATCCCAAAAAATTATAAGCTCTAAATGTATCCCCGAAAATAAAAGTAACAATCATTTTGTCCACAGAACCTAGAGTATTACGGATAGCAACAAAACAAGTGCCTGTTCCCAGTCAACCAGAAGTCGTCCTAAGTGATGGTGAGTGGAGATTTTTCTTTCACATAAAAGTATAATTCCGCATGTTAAATGCTTTGAGTCCGAGGAGTAAGTACACACATAATTCGCTTTTCGAAACTTTCCCTACTCTTTTTTTTTTTTTTTTTTTACACTTTATCTTCAATTTAAACAGTTTTCAAATTACCTACTACGGCTAGCCTCGATTGGGTTCAATCCAGATAATATCGTTTTTACCAATTTGATCCTTTTTTTTCGTTTCTAGAGTGGGTAAAAACTATTCTAAAGCCAAAAAGAAAATAATCACTGAACCCTTTTTTTTAAAAAATTAATTTCAACTCCCTTGTATGCGTATAAATACATTATTTTTTGTCTCTGAGTAATCCGTTCATATTCAAGATTTGAAAAAAAAGAATGAGAATTGTTTAAAATCATGGATACGAAAAACAAAACAATAAAACCGAAGAGGGCAAGATTTTTTGGATTAAACTTAAACCGGACTAGCTATGTTACCCTATTTTATGTCATTCGTTAAAGCTAAAACAAATTTGTTGTTGTCAATGTCTATTGTTGTATTTATTGGAATATAAAACATTCCCATATTTGAATACGTGTTGTGTAATGATCAAACGTACTTTTACCTATACCTGAAAAGAAGCATGCAATTTGAAACAATCAGTCCAAATATACAGAAACTTCTTGCGAGGAGAATTGATATCTTCTTAAGGCATGAGTCTCATTGTAGATTATATTTAGTTGCATGATTCATCTTATTATGTCCAATCTGCTTTTGTTACTGTAGATTTAGATGCAGATCTTGTTAGAAAATTTTCGGAATGTAGTTTTCAACTTTGCATGTAATTTATGTAATGCATGAGAATGTGACGGTTTATGACTCAGACAAATCTGTAGAACCAAAGGTTGTGGAAACTCCTCTTATGCAACAAGCAAGAATTCAAGCACAACGCATGCCTCAAAATTTTCAGCGCATCACAGCAGGTACACTTTTCGTGGCTCATATTTTCCCTATGGATATTATTTATTTTAAAAAAATGTTGTCTCAAATCCAGCAGATTATTGGACAAAATCCAATGATCAAGTATCACTATTGGAAAATGTATATTCAGGGTGGCGACTTGACCGAGAAACCGGGAAATAACCGGGAATTTACTTGACTCAACCTAGACTATTAAAAATTCTACCGAAAAAATACGACAAATGGCCGCTTTCTTTTTATGAATCAGAAAGATATCTTATTATTCGATTTAAAGAATGTAATGCTCCTTTAATCTGATTCTAAAAATATTTAAATATATTTATACGTCATGAGAGGAAGAATTTAAATTTTTTCCATTATAAGAAAAACGTTTTGTAAATTTTTTGCTTTGCGAGATTTTTTTTCTGACACGAATTTGATAATCGAATTGATGATAGTCCAAACATACAGAAAGAATTATTGCCTAATTTAGGAGAGAAATGTATTTATCACGTTTTATCTGCTTTTCCTCATTTATCTGACAGGGAATTTCAGAAAATTATTATAGAAATTATTTTTGGGCCGGAAGTTTCAGTAAAGTTATATTATTTCACTTGGAACAGGAAATTTTTTACATGTAACGTGAACGTTTCAAACTAATTATAAATCGGATTCAGAAGAGAGGAATTTTGAAGAATCGTTCCTCCAATCCAAAATTCATCGCGATTTTAAAGTTCCTTCTTCTTAATTTTAAATAAATAAAGTATTTCAAGCAGTCTTTAGAGTAGAAGTAGTATTCCGAAGAAGAAATATTTCTTAGTTATGATAGGAAGCTTGTTTATATTGTTAATTGCAAATTCATCCTTTTTGTGAATTTATGTATGTACTTCGTGGAAAGTTTGCCTTTTTTGTAGGAAATTAATCTTCATGGTCAAAAATTCAGTTTTTTTTGCTTAAAATACATCTATTCATTTGAAGATTCCTCATTTTACCTATAAATTCATCAGTTTGGTTGAAATTAATTACTTCAACTGTTTCATTTTTAGTGAAAAATTAATCTTTTCTAGTTAAAAATTCGACATTTCGGTGAAAATTCGTCTTTTTTAATTAAAAGTTCAATTTCCTCATTGCAACTTCACATATTTTGTTGAAAAATTCATTTTTTTTATTAGAAAATTATCTTTTGATTCGGAAGTTGATATTCTTCTTCAAAAATTCTTCTTTACGGTTAACAATAATTAAAGTTATACAGTCAAACATTTTTCATTTTAGTCGAACATTCATTGCGTTGAAAACTCTTATGTTTGGTTTAAAACTAATTTTCAAGCCAAAAATGTTACACTTTAATTTTTGTTTGAAAATTTTTATTTTTATGGTTTGAATTTCAACCATTCTGGTGAAAAATGGTATTTTTTGTTTTAAAATTAATTTTTTGTCAAAAATTGAACTATTCTAGTTAAATGTTCATTATTTCAGTTAAACATTCGTCTCTCTGGTATAAAATTCAACTTCTTCAGTTAACAATTTACAATTTCATTTGATTCTTCGTCATTTTGTGCATAAATTTAATAATTTGTTTGACATTTTTTTGTTTGTTGCAAGATGGTTTTTTTGTTATAAGTAATTTTTTTAACTGAAAATTTAACTTATTTCAATTGAAAATTCCATAGTTTCTTTTAATAATCTATTTGTTTAGTTAAACGTTAATTTTTTTCAATTCAAAATTTGAGTAATCAAATTTCCATTTAATAATATTTTTCAGTAAAAGTCAATTTATCTGTTTTGAAACTCAACTCCTTCAGTTAAAGATTCTTTTTTTTTTAGTATAAAAC
>WSXT02004984.1:0-14939 GCA_011762715.2 Neuroterus valhalla | reverse complement strand
TTATAATAAAAAAAAAGAAAAATAAGAATAAATAAAGAAGAGAGGAGGGGGGGGGGGGAAAAAAGGGGGGGGGGGGGGGGGGGGGGGTCCCCCGTTCGAAAATAGCTCCGCAGCACCTGGGTTTAGGCTCACGACTCAAGGGAAAAGTTTACCAAAAAAAAAATTATAATACAAATGTGTGCAATAATGAGAGCCATCGTGTTATAAGAGTTCTCTTCTACAGTTTGTGATACACACGTCGAGCATTACCTATTTTTTAATTCAAAAAATTCTACCTAAGATCTGATTAAAAGCTAACCACTTTTTATAAATTGGTAATCAAAAATTATGCAGCTTACACGCATAGCCTAGAAAATCCTATGTCAAAAAGTCAAATGTAAGGTTCAATTGAAACTATTTAGAAATATCTAGAACAGAAATTTCTTAAATAATTGTGACAGTCATGTTATTAACTTTCATTCGAAAATTTCCATTCGAAAGTTTCCCACCCAAAAATGACAACAATGAAGAATTATTTCTAATGATCAGATTCACGGAGAAATGCATAATTCCCGGTAAACGGAACTATAAAAATACTTCATTTTTAATTTCTCTACTTTCAATGTACGATTTGTCCTGTTCTCAGAAAAAAATTCACAATGGATTATTTAGATCCTCTCAGAGCCTCCATGGTCGGTGTCACGCCATTTTCAATTAAGATCATAAATTCTCCAAAAATTGACCAGAAGTTTTCAATATTATTATAAAAATTTGATAAGCAGTAGTTTTAGATACAAGTCGAACCAAATTTCGACGAGAAGCTTTTGAAAATATTCCTTTTTCGAGTTCAAATTCTGGAGCCCAAAGCGACGATTTTCGATGCGAGAACCAAGAAGAACTAACCCATACCAACATCAACAGGCAGACATGCAACTTAACAACTTAAAATCTGGGCTCAAACGCAGATTATCGAAGCGTGATTTCTGAATACAGGTTGCCTCTTTTTCAATCATGACTGAAAATAAATAATTCTGAAGATTCAAGTTATATAATTTCTCATGAAAAAGTATTAATAAGCAAAAAAAATGTAGATAATTCGTAAAAACCGAACTTAGGACAATACTACGCACGCGTCGTAGTGTTGCCTGGGCTACGGCGCTAAAATTCAAATAATGCAAGCTTGATTCGAAACTCTTCAGATGATTCTTGGATACAAAATGTAGGAGGTTAAAAGTTTTAAATTAAAAAAAGAAGTGTAGATTCCTTTCAATCCTACCAAATTAAATTCATGTTAATTTATCGTACGTTATAGTTTGAAGATTTTAAACACTTCAGACTAGAAAATCACTGAATTGGGAAAAAACTGAGAAAAATCTTAGGATTATATTTAGAATGGAATTTTCTATCTTTCTAAAATAGAACCAACTATTCGCACACTTTTTACGACTTTTATAGGCTCGTGCAATGGAATAATTAAACAATAAAAAAAAATATTTTAATTTTGGTCTTAACAAACTGGATAGTTGCAAGTAAAATTTTCTTGATTATATAGCCATAAAATTCAAGAATTATGAAAAAACCAAAAAATTTAAATCATAAAAAACCAACCTGAGAAACCTTCCGAAATCAGCTTTTGACTCCCATAGTTCTATGAATAACAATAACAATAACAAAGATGTTTCCAATTCGTCCGATTTCCGAGTTAAAAGTTCAGAATTGGTTATTCTCAAATTTGAGAAAAATTTCAACGATAGAGTTAATAAAATTTTCGAAGCATGAAAAATTGCAGCAAAAGAACAACACAACCTCAAAGTATAAAAGCTTTCATTCGACATCGAAATGATCGACGATTTTCTATTATTTTCATCATTTTCATATATTCCAGTGAAAATTGGTAACAACTAAAAAATTTTAAATTATAAAATCCCCAAGTTTCAAAAGAACTAGTTCTAGAAGAAATAATGAAATTAAAAAAAAAGTACTCAATGAATCCAGAATATAGTAGAATTATCAATCCGAATAATTAAAATTAAAATTGACTAATTCTAGAAAATATTTTTTACCAACAGACTCTGCAGGAAGATTTGACGGGGGCGGCTTTCCATCCTCTCGACGACAATCTCCTAATAACGCATGGTCGGGGTCACTTAACATTTTGGAATCGAAGGAAGGATGGGTTCTTCGAAAGGACAGATATTATAAAACCTGTAAGTATGCATACAAAATATTAGATTGCATTTTTTCCTTTTCGAGAAAAATAATACAGTTATACGTAAATAACGACTAATAAATTCATCAAATAAGATTTGCTTTCAAAAAGGGAACGCCTCCCAACTCTGATGGGATCCAAACCCAGGACCTTCTATTTTCCGGACGACAGAACAGGGATACGCGAGCAATCGTCCGGCAAACGAAAGGGCCTGCGTTCGCATCCCAGCGGAGTTGAATTTTTTTCATTTTTTCACACAGATCCGGTTGGTCAATAGGGTTGGTGTATTAAATGTCTAGTTTGCGGATGGATAAACGGGATAAATATGAATCCATTATTGTAATACTGAAAGTATCAAAATAAAAATAATATGTACTAATCTAATAATTTTGAAATCATATTTTTTAGCCTTCTCGAACACACGTGACGAGTATTCAATTCGAACAAGATGGCGACGTCGTCACAGCTGATAGTGACGGATTTATTACAGTTTATTCCGTCGATGCAGATGGAGCCTATTTTGTTCGAATGGAATTTGAAGCTCACAACAAGGGCATTAGTTGCCTAGTGATGCTTTCAGAAGGAACTTTACTTTCCGGTGGAGAAAAGGATCGAAAAATCGCTGCCTGGGATTCATTACAAAACTACAAACGAATAACAGACATTAAGGTAAATTTTTGGAACATCCAAGTTAAGTTCCGACTACATACATCTTCCAGTACTCTATATTTTGATTCCAAGATTTGAATCGAAGTAAAATAATTGCGGTGCGGCAAACCTCGAACATCTTGAGATAGAAATGAGGATACTCAAAGTGGCTCTTCCCAAAAAGAATAGTTTTGTTCCTGGAAATTGAGAATCTGAAATCGGAAAAACAATTTCAAATCTCTTATTAACGTCTAAAAAATTTAGTTTCCATGAGTTGCAGATTTCAGTTTTGTTCCTGTAATAATATGAAATTAAAAAAATTTGAGCAATTCTCAAATTTGTTTTTTTTTTATAATATGTAATTGAAGATATAACCTAATAAACACAAACGTAATGTTCCAGGGAGCACCCCTCCGATTACTTTCAATCCATATCAATTCGAAACAAAGGACCCTAGTTTTTTTATAAAGCGCTCCTCCGAATAATTTCATTCAATATTGATTGAAAACGAAATCATAATTTCTCCTAGAAATTATTTATTCTGTCTCACATATTGTTTGGTGATCAATCTGGTTTTTTATATCTTCTTCAATCAATTATATTTCCATGTTTTATGATAATCCAGTTGCCAGAATCTGCTGGAGGGGTCCGGAGTATTTATCCTCAACGTCCAGGTAGAAACGATGGTAACATTTACGTTGGGACGACTCGAAATAATATTTTGGAGGGTTCCCTCCAAAGAAGATTTAACCAGGTTGTTTTTGGCCATGGGAGGCAACTTTGGGGTTTGGCTGTTCATCCAGATGACGAAGTTTTTGCCACTGCTGGCCACGATAAGAATATCGCTTTGTGGAGACGACATAAATTGCTTTGGACAACCCAGGTATTATCCCAATAATATCAAATCATCAGAGTTCCTGTAATGTATGGAAACCTAACCTTTTTCCAATTTCCAGGTTGGCTTCGAATGTGTTTGCATAGCCTTCCATCCCTTCGGAGTTGCTTTAGCTGCAGGTTCTTCAGAGGGACACCTTCTTGTTCTTGCAGCTGATACAGGAGCCGCAGTTGCAACTTTGAGAGTTTGTGGATCTCCCTTATCTTGCATTGGGTACAATCCTAGTAAGTTAACAGGCATTAAGGAAATTCATCTTAAATATAAGAAAGTATAAAAAAACCAGCCTATCCTAATCAGTCAAAAATAATTTGGTCAATGAAAAAGTAGAATTGAAAATACGTTAAACTAAAAGAGAGCTTATTTGAAAGGAAAATTTCTTCCATAATTTTCATGTGTAACAAGGAGATGATGAGAGTTGAGATTTTTCGTTAAATCTAAAAAATTTCCTACTGAGAGTCCATTGGGTTAATATTGATTTGGTGAAGTATTCTTGATTGAAATGTTTATTCACAAATTCTCATGTAAAATGATTAAATCTAACATTTTTTGACGATGAAAGAAGATGTCTCAGACAAACACATAAATTTTGAACTGAATATTCGTTTTTTCTACAAAAAAAGATACATTTTCGACCTAAGAGATGTATTTGTAACTGAAATGATGATCCTCTAAACAAAAACATGGAATTTTAACAAATGGGTCCAACTTTCAACCATGTAGTTTGATTTTTGATAAAAAAGATGAACTTCCAACCAAGAAGACTTATTTTCTCCTAGGAAAGACGAATTCCCAACAAAATACATCGATTTGCAACAAAATAGTTCAATTCAAACTTGAAATATCTTTTTTTTTTTCGAAAAGAGAATTTCTAAACTAAAATGATGAACATCAAAACAAAAAGGCGAATTTATAACAAACGATCAACTTTACATGAAGTAGTTCAAACTTTAACCCAAGACATGAATTTCCAAATGAGAAGTTCAGTTTTCCAGTGGAAAAACCAATTTTCAATGGAAGAATTGAATCCCTAATAAGAGAGTTCACCTTTCAACAAAGCTGTGCAATTTTTAACCAATAAGATGAATGTTCAACTACATGATGAATTTGGGACAAAAAAAGACGATAAGGAGAAATTTATGAGAAAATAGATAAAGTTTCGAACCAAAAGTACAATATCTAACAAGAGAGTTGGATCTTTAACAACAACAAAAAAATTTTGGTAAAAAAAACGATGTCTAAAAAATTGTTATAATCCGTAGCCACATACACGAATTTTCTTCAAAGTTTTTGAACTCCCAACCGCAAAGCAGAAGCTGTCACCAAAAGGAATGACTCTTGACGAAATTGGCATATTATTCAAAAAAATTATTTACACTAAAAAGCGTTTAATTTTTCAACGAAAGAGACCAATTTTAATAAAGCATTACACTTTCCACCTGAATACATAATTTCTTAACAAAATATTCAATTTCCGTTCAAACAGTTCTATTTCCTACCAAAATAGTTGAATTCCCAACCCAAAAAGACGACTTTTTTACGAAACCGTTGATTTCATATACAAAAAATAATGAATATTCAACCAAAAAGGATAATTTTCCTACAAATATTCGAATTCGGACAAAATAAATAAATCCTGATCCGAAGAATGAGAACTTTTCTCGAGAAATGAAATTTTAGACCAGGAAATGAAATTCAATTAATATTGTGAATCTTCTACCAAAGAAATCGATCAACAACTGTTGAAAATGGAGAAAAACACGGCTAGTTGTTTTCGCAAAAATCTACTTATGGTAAAAAAAAATCTGAATGGACTGAAAAGTTTGTTCATTAAATTTACGTGTAAAACTATCTTATTGCTTCATTTTTGAAACTCTTCAACATAACATTAGTTTTCTCAATTTTCAACAGCTTAATTTCGTATAAAAAACAAGTGTTAAAAAAGTATAATAAAAAATTTTACATTTCACTCTAATAAAAAACACTTTAACACATAATAGAAATATTGGAACAAGCTGATTCTTCCAATAAAGGGTACCCTTTGACAAATAATGTTTCAGCATATTAATATTCATTCAATGAAATCCCATGAGGGAATTTAGTAGATTGAAAATAATCTCAATTTTGATCTTTTTCTTGTAAGGAGATTGGAGGTACTTAGAATTTGCGCCTCAACCTTTTACTCCGAGCACTTGTGTTGAATGGGAACGCTTACAAAAAAAATTGAACTCCCTTTCAAATTGTCTCTGTCTTTTTTATAAGGTAGAGTAGTTTCCCCAAGCATACCTCTTTTGGAATCCTTATCTTCAAAAAATTATTAATATCTCTAAGCATGATAAATTTTTCACATCAACTTACTTAGAAAACTAGAAAGTAAAAAAGTGTTGTACTTTGAAGCCTCATTTCACTTAAAAACTGTTTTCAGAACTAGTTTTCTTTTCCCCCAACTTGAATTCAATTTAATTCACATCTTTTTCAGCTGGTGACATGGTAGCGATGGGATCCCAGAACGGGAGCGTCTACCTTTTCAGGGTATCAAGGGATGGATTTTCTTACAAAAAGAGTAACAAAATTCGAGGAACTCAACCCTTAGCTCAACTGGATTGGAGTTCCGATAGTCGATTTTTACAAACTGTGACTCAAGACTACGATCTTGTTTTTTGTAAGTCTTCCGGTTCAAAGTAAAGATTTCTGCTCATTTCAGGATTTATCGTTAGATGAGTGAAGAGTTTTCTCATGATGGATTCCTGCCTTACAGCTAATGTTTCGTGTCTGTGCTAAGTTACTGATTTCAGGGATTTGAAATGGAAGAAATTTGTAAATACTTAAAAAGTTCTTGGATATTTATAATTTGAAACAACGAATTTAGTAAAATAATTATAATTCCTAATTTGAGAAGGGATTTCCTTCTCTGAGCCTTAAGTTATATTTATTCATAAGAATCACATGTGGCAACTTAGGGTTGTAATTATTTACAAAAATTCATTGTTTCAGGTATAAGGATAATCGTGATTCTACACATGGTTTTCCAAATATTTCTCGAATTTAGTTCCTGCCATAACTCAGAATTAAAAACGTGGAACTAAAACGTTAAAACATTTCAAACCACTTTTAATTCGCATATTAGTATATTCGAAAAAGAAATTCCGGTTCAAAATCAAGGAAATTTTCCGGTATTCCTGATTTCATAGTCACGAAGGTACCCTGAGAATTTTTTTGAAGACTTCGAAGTTAGAAACATTCTGCTGCGGTACAGAACCTTCTTGAAACTTAGCACAGACACGAATCACTCGAGCTATGAAACGGTCTCTGTATCGGTAAGGTTCACTCATCTACTTTTTCTCTCTCTCGCAGGGGATATTAAATCTTTGTCTTCAGAAAAGAGTCCTCTCGTTATGAAGGATGTCAAATGGTACACTTACAATTGTACAGTTGGATACATGGTCTCAGGTAATTTATAACTGAAGTAAATTCTCTTGTATGAAGGCTTTGATTCTTTCGGAATCTTCCAAAATCTTTCTGGATCAACTTTTTGGCAATATTTTCAATTTCAGGAATGTGGAACAATCGTTACTATCCCCTGACAACGGTTTTGACAACGGCAAGTCGTTCAGCGGCTCATGATATGCTTGTGAGCGGAGACGCTGAAGGATATCTTCGTCTCTTCAAATATCCTTGTACCAGTACAAAGGCCGAATACGTCGAGGAAAAAGTCTACAGTTCCCTTGTGGCCTGTGCTCGATTTTTGTACAACGACCAAAATGTCGTCACTGTCGGTGGGACCGATGCTGCCTTGATGCTCTGGGAACTCGTTGACGAGTAGATCACCAGATCTTCATTTTTGAACAAATGACCTTTGTATCTCCTAATCGGAGTTTGGCTTCGGCTAGAGTTTTGACTTTCGAGTCTTTCTGACCTCCAGGTCGAAATATTCTCAAACGCTGGTGCGTTTACTGGAAGTAGAAATGGCATCACTTCCTCCTAGAATTGACATTTTATACTGAATGCAAAATAAATTTGCAGGAATTCAGTTTATGAAAAAATCTTTGTGAACTGAGGCCTGCACCGATTTTGCTTAATATCTAAGACTCCTAAGGGCCACCCACAAACCACGTTACCAATATTAAAAAATGTAACTGTTCTATTTTCTGGTCGACAATTGACGTTCCTATTCGACAACCGATATTTCCCAGTTGTAACTTCATCTCTCAGGTTTAAAGTTAATGTATTGTACTGAAGAGTGGTCTTTTCAACTTAAAAATCTAACAATTTGGTAAAAAATGATACTGTTTCGTTAGAAATTTTACCGGAGAGGGGGTTGGCGCCGAGAACTACGGTTTGTAACAGAGGAGGTGAGGGTTGCAGTAGAACTAATGTTACGATCTTGGGTAATATTTATTACTTTTCCTGATTATAAATTTGAGCAAAGTTCGCGAATTTTGCGAAAGATGATCCTGCAATATTATAATTTAATTATTTAGTTGGATATCCATCTTTTTATTTACTGATTTGTTGAAAATTCGTCCTGCCGGATAACAAATTTATCTTTAATAACAAGAATGTCATCTTTGTGGTCAGTTGTCTTGCAAAAAATCTGTTTTTTTTGTCTTGATAATCACACTTGTCAAGCAAGAATATTTCCGGGTACATTCAAACCTTTTTTGTTTCAAAATTTGACCATTTGTTCAAAAATACATCTTTGTAGGTTGGGAATTCGACTGCTTTGTTAAAAAAAAATTTGAATAAAAAATTCATGTTTCATCTATAAGAAGTGATTTCTCAAAATTCTGAATTTAACTTAGTTAAGTCGAAGTCTACTATATTTCCAGGAGGGGGGATTAGCTCAAAATTGGTAACGTGTTCCGTGGGCAGTTTCTAAGTGGAATAAAAAATTCCAACTATTATTCTAGAATTAGTGTACAAAAAATATTGAATTAATTATTCGTCAAAAAATGAAAGAAGAATGTTTGTAATATTTGATATTATCTAAGAGATTCATGAGCTACTTACATTTTAAGTAAAAGCGGTGCAAACTATAGAAGCCTTTCAGAGTTCACTTTGAATGAAACACTAAATGCTAGAAAAAAATTGCAATTAGTAGTCAATATTGACCAGTCCAAGATTTTGACAATTTATCTTCCAGGCATGTAAATTTACAAAATCATTTAAATTAGACTCAAGTAAACGAGACTAGAAACCTAAATATCCACATTCCAGAATCTTAAATAAAACTGAATTTAAAAAATCTCCTTAATGAACGCGAAGGCTGAATTATTTCAGTATCGATTTATAAAAAATTACTTGTTAAAATTTGATAACAAAATCTGAGTTTAACTCTGATCATGTTTTCAAATTGAATGTAACTTTACATATACATTTTCCCATAGTTTGTTAAATATTTTCTAACAGTTTCTATAACCCATGCAGGTCTCGGACTCA
Organism: Neuroterus valhalla; assembly: GCA_011762715.2. Lineage (NCBI taxonomy): Eukaryota > Metazoa > Arthropoda > Insecta > Hymenoptera > Cynipidae > Neuroterus > Neuroterus valhalla. Next base: position 5,772 of record WSXT02004984.1, on the reverse strand, counting down.
TTTGAGAAATTCAAAATAGTTAGAATAGTAGTATGAATTTGAAAAACAGTGGGAAAATAGTCTTATGCAATTATTCTGATATACAATATACATGTCTTATAAATTCGCGTGAAATCATTCGGAATCTCAATCCCTTGAAATCTCTGAAATATTTCAAATTCGTAAAAATCCCCAGAATTCTTTTAGAACCTTCCAAATATCATTATTTCCCTGAGTATCTTTTCAAAATCATGTTGAATTTTCTGAAATTCCATGAAATTCTTTGGAAATCTTTTGAAAATTTGGCAATCTTTGAAATATTTCATAACACCCTAACAGCTTAGATTTCCCTTAAAATCTGTTGCGACCTACTGAAATCTATTCCGAACTCTTCAATTTTGCTGAAGTTTTATGAAATTTCTGGGACACTCCCAAATTTTTTAAGTCCTCTTTTATCTATGGAAACTTCTCATCATCTAATAGAATCTAACCACGAAATTCTTAGAAATCAAAAGGAATACAAGAACACAACGATCAAATTTGAACATCACACTCTTATATCATCTCAAATCAACACCTCACTCTTGAATTCCTTTAAATCCCTCAAAATGGCGTAATACCGTGAAAACTCCTTGAAATCCTTAAAATCTCACGAAATGATTCCAAATTCCTTCGAAATTGTGTAACCTTCCAAAATTTTTTATGATGCTGTAAAGTTATTCAAAATCTCATCAAATTCCTCAAAATCCCTTAAAGTACACTTTTTTCTTCAAAATCTTTCAAATTTGTTTAATCTTCTAAATCTTTCACAATACTAAGAAACCCTCTAAAATCCTGTACAAAAATTCGAATCCTTTAATCTCTTTTTAAATTTCCTTCGAAATGTTAAAGCTTTCAAAACCTTTGAGACCCCATAGAATCAGATTGGAAATTTAAACTTGCATTGCGAGACCTGATGGCTATCTTGATAACTACCTCACATGGCTGGCGCTAGGCTTCGCGTAGCATTGTTTACATGCGTGTTGCACTTGATTTAACGCGATACTTATTAATTGTGTATCAGATAAATAAGTTGAAAGTAGATGAGAAGTTTATGAAGATAATATGATAGTTTAAAATTAAAATTCTCACGGAACCATAGAATAGGAAACGATACTAGCAAAAACAAGATGAGCTGTGGTGTCAATTATTGTAGCTCCAAAAAAAAATATTAACACTGATTGGAGTTTCCAAAAAGTACAGAAATGCTGTATTGGTAGTATTACAGTGAAAAATCTTGTTGGAACAAGTATTACTGTTGATAAACGTTCAAAATGGTTCAGAATACTATGCATGACGAAACCCTGCGGCAGCCATGTTTTTTTTATACAGCAGCGCCTCTTTGCCCGCGATGGATGTTTTCGTTGACAATAAGCTCTTTAAAAATACCTTGGAATTTATAAAATCCCTGAAATCTTGAGCATTTTTCCTTCAAAAATCTTTTGAAATCCTGTACAACGCCTCGAAATCTTTAATCTCTTTCTAAATTCCTTTCCAAATGTTAGATTTCTCAAATTCTTCGAGACCCCATAAAATCACTCAAAACCCCTAAAATCCATAGAATCCTCAAAATCTTGTGCAATCTTTTTTTGATCCCTTTAAATTATCCTTTTGAAACATTACGATATGATTTGAAAGTCTTCAAAAATGTTCAAATCCTTCAATTTTCTTGGGATTCTATGAAATTCTTTAAAATACTGAAAATATGTGCACATATTTTCAATATCCCTACAAATTTTAAAAATTTCCAAATTCCTTGGAATCTATAAAATATCCGAAATGCTCACAATCCCCCTGAAATTAATCTAAATTTGATGTGTTTAAAAGCAAAATTGAAAAAAAAAGTTGTATTGCATTAGCAAGATGATTGAGAAAGCAGTAGTTTGTTTATTCTTTAGAGAAGTTAAACAGTTGCATCCGTGGAAAAAAGTGTAAATAGTATTGTGAGTCCGGGGCCTGTCAATTTTCGTTTCTTTCGATTGAACCTAATTTGAAACATTTGGAATATGTGCATAAAAAGTTGTGAAGAAATTCCCAACTTTCTATCATTATTCTTCCCATTTTTGAACACGCTAAAAATGTGGAATCACTAACGATTCTCCGCTACAAAATCAAAATGCTGAATCCTGAAATTTTTTTGAAAACACGTCTGTTCACGCCTTTAACGATATATAACTATATACCCATGACGGTTATCACGTTATAACGTAAGGGTAATAATGACACGTAGATAATGTAGATAGAGTAGGGAAAGTAGAAGACCTTTGAGGTCCAATACCTGCGAAAATAGAAAAATTGAAACCTAAAAAAGAAAAAGGGGGCGCTGGCGTCTCTTTATAATTATAAATATCGTTAATAGCCTTGGCAATTAGTGTCATAAATTCGATATCGATCTCGTCCTCGCTCCTTCATTGCCATTTTTAACACGCACACGTACTAAGAGTATACGTTATATATATATATATATATAAATAATGAATATTATTTGTATCATACATAAATATTTAAACTAGAGAAAGTGTTGCTGGTCGACGCTTAGAATATAAAACATCTTCGTTTCACTCGTTTTAAGACATATAAAAGAAAAACAGAATGCACATCATAATGATAAAGTGTAATGCATGTAGAAATGACGGATGTGAGGACTTTTTTAATAAAAGAAGTTCAAACGTTCAAGGAAAGTTATAGTCTCAATAAAAAAGCATGATGAAAAAAGTACTTTCTGAAACCTTCCCTCAATTGAAATAAAAATGTCCCTTGATTTGTAGGAACTTCAAGATGTATTTTTTATTTTGAGTTTGAATTCACAGAGAGTTTTCTTCAAATATTTCTATCCACATTGGCTTCCCCAAATTAAGTGAGTTGCAAGCAATAATTTTGACAGTAAAAGTTAAAATAGACAATGTTTCAAAAAATGTTTCAAAGATATAAACAAAATTCTGACTTGAAATCCATGTTCAGAATATTTAGATAAGACTGTTGAAATTCATAATTATGATAATCTACCAGGCAATACTCGGAATAAAAAACAAGTGAAATTAGCTTGTCTTCCCCCAACCTGAGTTGCTGCTCATCAACATCTTTTTCGGGTATATTACCAAGTTCGAGCATGGCTTGGTTATCAGCTAGACCCAAAAGATTGGGGTTGGAAGTTGGTCGACAATACATTAGAACCAAATCAAACTCTGCTTCCACCAGCGCCGTGAAAACTGCTCAACACAATTTTTTGCAACTGTAAAAACGGATGCAGTGCTCTGAATGTGGTTGCAAAAAAGTTGCACTGTTTTGCTGAATTACCTACAGCAGAGGATTCGTTTCATACTTACGAACTGCCATGTGATGTATCGCTATTGACGCAATTTACTTAGAGCCAGGATAAAGAAGATCAAGGAGAAGAAGGAGATCAACAAGAAGAAGTGATGGAAGATTATGAATCGAACGAATATATTTTTCTACTGTTTCTCAATTCTTATCGCTTTTACCAATTCCAATTCTTGCTCATATCTTGTATGCAATAAAAAAATCTTATTATGCACTAGCTTCCAATTGAACAGAATCACAACAGACCTGTGGAATAGGCCTACTGGAGAAACCACGTTAAAAAAAAAACGCGCTGAGTACACTACCTCAGAAGTGGCGTGAAAACGTGCGCATATTATGACGCTTACATCTTTTTGGATCGAGATATCTCAGAAACGGTAGCTTTCAGAAAAAAAATTATGAACAGCTTTTTTATACATAATTCTATGATCTACCATTTTTTTGCAGATAATTTTACAATAAAACCTACGGTTTTGAAGAAAATCGCGAAAAACTGAATTTTTGTTTACCTTTGACCTCAAGTTAATTTTTTCGCTCGTACCCCTGTTGAAAATTCTGACGTCGGAAACGGCGTGGTAAACTACGTAAAAACCGACGTCGTAAGCTCAGTATGAAACTACGTTAGAAGCTACGTACAAAACTGCGATGGAAACGACGTAAGATCCGACGTCGTCAACTACGTCGGAAATTGAGATAGTGAACGATGTGTGATTCGACGTAGTTTATGATATCACGGAAAATATTGTTTACTTTATATTATCCATTATTATAATAGGGAATTTAATTCCCTCTAGTTGTAACTTTGTAATTTGGAGTTATTTTTTAAGTTTATTTTTTCGGAAACAAATATTTTACGTAAATTGACAAATTCAGGATTTTGAATTTCATCTGTAATTTTGGAACGTTTGAAATAGCACGGAATTTTCGTCTCATTGAAGCAAAATGTTAATATGTTTTTTTGGTCCAAGCTTCTCAGACTTTCAGCATCTACAGAAACTTCATCCATTGCAGTATTTTTATTACCTTCTATATGATTGCCTTGGAGTTCGTCCATCGTACTCTCTCGACGAATCGGAATGAATTACAGCATACTAGCTGTTGTTGCTACCATTTCTCCCCCATGCTGCACATCGCTTGCTGTATCTGTACCAAGAAGATGGTAGAATTGGTTCATCTGAATAAGTGTACGCTTCATATCTTTTTGGTCTAGTTGGACTCATTGTAAACCTGCAATCTGAAAAATAGTATTATTATATTCTTGGAAACCGTCTTATTATACGTATCTAAATTTAATAGATAAGTATGGAAATTCAAGTAATTAAATGCATGAATTGAATACAATTTCAACTGGAATATTGACAAATAGAAAAAAGTTATTGGAAAAAAATGATAACTGGATTTCCAATTATTGGACCGAAAATTGAGATATACACTAATTTCTCATTGTTATGACTGCTATTGTTTTATGTAAATTGGCACAAATTTTAAGAAATTTTATTCCAGCTTTTATGATAAATTGAACTTCAATGATAAAGTTCTTGTTTCAACAGTGTATATTTCCAAGTGTAAATTACTAGATCAACTTTCTTTGTATTTATTAACTATTATTGAAATATGTATTTCATATATTACTTAACAATACAGAATATAAACGAAGGAAGTTTTTTTACAAATAGAGATTATTCATCATAATTTCTAGCGGTTTTCTGTCACTATAAAGGCTTGAAATGAAATTTCTCATTACTCAACAATCTACGTCACTCAAAAATGAAAATTTATAAGAACATCGGCATTATACATCAGAATTTCCGAAATGGACCTTAATTTGATAAAAAACATTGGTTTCGATTTCACCGATGTGTTAAATAGTTTTGGAACCATGTGTAATGTGTTTTGTGTAACGTAACCTATCATAATATTCAATAAGTGCGTACTTACGTTCTTAGATAAATCCACAGTACGTAACACACTAGGGAGTGAAAATATAAGTAAGGTACATTTCAATTGTTCAGCTTAGACCTAAAAATTTCTGTGTCTGGAATCACCTCGGAAACGTCCCGGGGACTTTTTGGCTGGCCGGCCGGTCAAACACGTAAGAAACAGAAGTATGATTGCGCGGGGGATAAAAATATAATCTACATGAACCTGATAAGGATCACAATATAACATTTATTCTTTCGTTCCCTCACATACCTAATGAACACTCCCCAACAAGTGTGAGTTCTAGAAGCGTCTTCATATAGAAGTGTTGGAAACGAAGGGAAATTTATACCTGATTTCGACGAAAACATCGTAGAATTTATAAAATGTCTATTTCGCACGCTTATGTGTATTTTCTTGATGGATTGCAGTGTGTTGTAGTGATGGGAAATATCGGTGAAATTGCGTATCGATATATATCGATATTTTAGGAAAAGATATCGATATTATCGA
>WSXT02004973.1:4610-14939 GCA_011762715.2 Neuroterus valhalla | reverse complement strand
CGACTGCTTATTCTTGTATTCGCAGTTAACCTCAGGGGCCTTTCCTCTATCCGCAACCTGGGGACGCGCTACGTAGTTATATATATATACCATTCAAGGGGACGAATTCTTGAGAAAACAGCAAATTTGTATTCTAAGAGGACTTATTTTCTATCCAAAAAGATTGATGTTCTACTTTCAACCAACTTGTTGAATTTCCAACCGGATAGTTGGATTTGAATCTTGAAACTATCGATTTCCGCAGAAAAAAGATGCAATAATTAAAATTCACTTCAAGAAAATCATTTTCAACAAAAGAAGAACGAAATTTGAATAAAACAGCACAATTTCACACCACAGTGGTGGATCTGTAACTAATAAAATTAATTTGCGTCAAAGTAGTTCAACTTCAACCATGCACATGAATTTTCCATCAAAAACTATAGATTGCAAACCAAAAAAGGGATAATTGACTTTCCAGTTGAAAAAATGATTTTTTAATCCAAAGAATATATAAACTATTTATATGAATTTCTCATAAAGTAATTCAACTACCGCAAAAATAGCATAACTTTTTATACAAAGAGAAGATTTCTGAACAAAAGATATATGAGTCGACTTTTAAATTAAAGGAAAAAGGAATTATTGACATTTTCAATTTTCTGCAAATTAAAGATGGTTGGGTGTTCTTTTTTGAGTTTTGCTTGGTTTGAATTTTTCTAGTTTAATGAATACTTTCACTTTTTGGTTGAAAATTGATTTATTTTGTTAAAAATGAAACTATTTCGTGAAAAATTTTTGGTGGGAAAATTAACTACTCAGTTGAATGAATTTTTTTTAAAAGAAAATTCATCACTTTGTTTAATTGACCTATCCACAAATTCAAATATTCCATTGCTGGTAGAAAAGTAATCTTTTTCAATAAAAATTTCAAATAACTCGTTGAAATTTATCTGTATTAATTTAAAATACTAACCTTATGGTTAAAAATTTAGGCATTTTGTTGATGATTAGTCTCTTTATGAAAAATGATTCTTGCTCGTAAAATCATCTTATCGATTGAAATTGAACTACATTTTGTTGAATGTTGAACTCTTTTATTGAAAATAATTTTCTTTTATTGAAAATTCATAATTTTAGTTGAAACTAAGTCGCTTTGTCCTAAATCCAACTACTTGCTATATTTTAACTATTTTTCGTTGAGAATCAGTTATTCCCATTGTAAAAGTAACTTTTTCAAAAATCTTTTTGTCTCAAAATCAAGAATTTTTAGTCAAAAACCAAATAAGTTGTTAGAAAAATAAAAGTTTTTGTTAAAAACTTATATTTTTCGTACAAAATTAATTTTTTTCTATTGAAGTTGCAAGATTCCAGTTAAAACTGAAACTATGTTGTTGAAATTCAACTATCTTTTCGAAAATTTATCTTTTTTCTGTGCAGCATCAGTGATTTTAACTCTTTGCTGAAATTTCACCTTCTTTAGTTGAAAATTGAAAGTGTTTAGACAATAATTTTAGTTGTCAATTCAAATTTTCTTCTTCTAGTCTTTTGTTTCTCTAACTATTTTTATTCATGAATTTAAAACTGTTGTAATATCAACTATTAAATTCTTAATTGAGAATTCATCTTGTCTGAATAGAAAATCAATTTTTTCGTATAAGGAGAAAGTAATGTGTGAAAAAATAATTATTTTTGGTTCTGATGTTTTATTTCGAATGGAAATGCGACTATTTAGTTGCAAATATCTTTTTTGATGAAAAATCATATTTTTAGGTTTAAAATTGAACTTACTTGCATAAAATTGGTCTTTTTATCTTGAAATTGAATTATTAATGAAGAAACCAAACTATTTGATTAAAAAATAACTATTTTGTTGAAAGTTTACATTTTTCGAGAAAATTAGATTATCTTGGTATTAAATTGTGCCATTTGGTCGGAAATCAAACTATTTATTTAAGATTTCAAGTATTTGGTTAAGAATTTTCTTTTTTGTTGGTAAGTTGAACTAATTTGTTGAAAATGCAACTGTTTGTTGGACAATGAACTTTTTTGTTAAAAGATAATATCTCTGGGTAAAGATTCGCCTTTTTGTGTTAAAAATTCCACATTTTGGGAGATGGATGAATTGTTTTGTTGAGGATTACCATATTCGTTTCGTTGAAAATTTTTTTGACATAAATTTTGCATTTTGAAAGTTCAAAGTAAAAGCTTCGAAATGAAACCATCAACGGCACATTGCTAAAAAAATCAGCAATTTATTTTTCGAGAGAGATCAGACTTTTGAAAATTTCGAATCTTCCAAGAAATATTTATGTCTTTATTCTAGAAACAATTTATTAGAAATACGTATGAACAATTTTAGAAATACAGTCTCAATTCTTAAAGATCAAGTCTCGAGCGCTCTCTCCATTCTGCTATAGTAATATATATATATATTCAACATAAAAACACGCATATGTTTTTTTTAAAACAGAAAGAGCCTCTCAGTTTAATAAAAAATTACAAAAGTTGAACATCACTTATTTACTAAACTTCTTAAAAATATAAACTATAATGAGTCCAAATACCGATTTGTCGATTTTCTATAAAATTCTTTTAAACTACGTAATAAGAGTCTCATAAGTCGTAAATCTATCACAATATTCAACACAGATGAGTTCTTTTTTACTTTTGTGTCAGTAAAAAATACAAGAAGTATCGAAATTTTGCAAATTGTTCAATCACGAAGTAAAAGATTCAACAAGCGTTTCGTAAAAAAGTAAAAGGAAATACATATTCAATGTCAACATTTTTTCTTCCCGGAGTATTAAAATTGAGATACATTATTATTTCTTAATACCTGTCCATGGAGTTTTCAACGTTCAAGTGAAGAAATAAAGAAAATATATAGAACATGATCGAAACGAAAAGGAGCAAAATAGAACAGAGGCCGAAAAATGTCAGGGGTCCTATATTGCTACACATTCTTTCAAAAATCCAAAGTATTCCTTTACCTTGGACTACTTCCCAACCATCTTCGCCCTTCTTTTCGGTTTCATTCTTCGGAGAGGTTTCGCCGCTGAAAATTAAACAAAATTATTGTCTTAATGTTGAAGATAAAAAAATAAAAAGATAAACAAGAGGTAAAAAAAGAACTTCAAGTGAAACCGATCATTTTACCTGGGAAGCTGAAAATATCAAAAATTTAAGCAACAGGAGGTGCTACCTGAGCCTTATTCAATTTTGCAAAGTGAATAAAGTGATCTACTTAACAGCAAAACTGACCAAATGTATTGAGGCGCCGGATGCAAAAAGGAGATATAGAATTATTTTTCTGGAGTTGGGCGGCCCCCAGCTAGTAAAAATGAAGCCCTGAATTTTAATTCTTAAAATATACATATTCTGAGTGAAAATTTGATTTCGCATCTTTTTTTCCTTCATAAAAAAAGTTTTGACTTTTTCATCTTTCGAATTATTTACGAAAAAATGTTTTTTTTCTCTGCTCAAAATATTTTGATTTTTTTCACTTCAACTCCCAGCGAAGTAGAAAGTTTGTGATATTTTATTATAAAATTTATCAGAAATATGTATTGTCATATTTTGCGACCAATGGCGTTGTTTTCAAATAATTTTTTATTTCTTAATTGTAAAACTTCACTTTAAAGAATTTTGTATAGCTACTTATATGCTCTGCTAATCGGAAGAGACTGAACTAAACTGACATATTTAGTTTTGGTAAAGAAACAACCAAAAAGCATGTATGAGTATATTTACGAATAGAGGTCAGACGAAGGACACGCCGAATACAAGGAAAAATGGATATAGAGAGATTCTTTATTTTCATTCTTTTATGAAGTTCATGCTCCCAGAAGTCACAAAACTAAAATATTTTTATCAGGGAAGAAGACCTATTTATTAAAAACCATAAATTTTTATATTCCTCGTCTTTTAATCACAAAATCTCGACGGGCTGTGAGTCACAGTTGCACCTAACGCTGGGGTAGTACTTCACTGACCGGGGCGTAGTTTGCGCGAAAGAAAATCCATCGTGCCGGCAAATTAAAACGTCAACAGTTTGTTAGCTACTATTCCAATTGTTGTGAAACTTTTCAGAGAACTTCCTTGAACCTTTGTAAACAACTTTCTCGCTGACGGTTTTCGCTTGCTCAAAATTCGCTCGACTCACGAAACGCTAGAAGTTGTTTGTACACGAATTAGGCACCGTCTTGGAAAAAAATTATAACCAATTTTTCAAATGAACATTTTAATGTTTTGCTAACGCCATCGTATGCCGAATATGACAATTTATATTTCTGACAAGTATTATTACAAAATATCAACAGCTTCCCATTTTGCTGCCAGCTGAAGTGAAAAAATAAAAATAGTTTGATCAGAGAAAAAAACAGTAGCTAAGGGGCCTCCCTACTACAGCAAAATATTTCTGTATCTCCTTTTTGCATCCGGCCCCTCAATTTCTGTCCCGAAGAGTGCCTGAAATTTACTCAATGTGACTTATGTTCATTTGAATTCAAAGGAATTTAAAATAATGCAATGAAACTCGTAAGATACAAGTGATTCAAAAGAATTCAGGATGAAATCAGAAGAATTCAAAATCTCCAGGGTACATTCAAAATAAATTAAAAAAAAAATCTGGAAAATCCAAAATCCAAAATCCATAGACTCCGATAAAAGTGCGATGTCGAAGGACTGGAAGAGAAAGGGTGGGAAAAGGGGGGAGTGAGAAATAGTAGAAAGCAGAAAGGAAAAGGAAAGGAAGGTGGGGGGATGAAAATATGTTACTAGAATCTAGCAGGATTGCAGAGAAAAGACAGAGGATTTTTGACAGATTTGGAGCAGTGAGAGATGGTAGTGATGATGAAAACGTGGCTTGATGAAGAAGGATGGGAAGGAGTAAGGGAAAGGTTACCAAGAGGTTGTAGTTGGCAAAGTTAAAATGCAAAGAGAAGGAAGAGGAAAGACATAGAAATGGGAGAATTGGTAATGGGAATAAGGAAGGAATATCTAACAGATAAGGATACGATATTGGAGGAGAGATGTAAAATAGTAGGAGTGTATGTGAACGGAGATATGCTGGAAGAATCTGAGGAGACAAAGGAACTGATAGAAGAGAATTAGGAGAGGGGATCAGGCTTGTAGTAGGAGATTTTAATGCAGGAACAGGAGATAGAGGAGGAAAGGAATGGGAAGAAGAGCGAAAAAGAAAATCCAAAGACAAGATAACTGAATGGGGAAGGGAAGAAATTGTTAAAGTGCTAAGAGGCCATTGACTATGTGATAGTAGACGACGAGGTAAGAAAGAAGGTCAAGAAACTAGAAGTAGGAGAATATATAGATTTTAATCACTTTCCATTAATACTAACGTTAGAGGGTAATAAAGATAACTAAAGATACGGGTAAATAGGAAGTAGAGGTTAAAAGAACAGGAAGAGGGGATTGGTTAATAGAAGAAAAAGAGCTATAAAAAGAGACACTGAGGGATTTGAAAATGGGAGACGGAAATGTAAATGAAGAGATGAAAATAATGATAGGAGAAATGAAAAGAGTGTTAGAGGGAACGAGCAAGAAATAAGTTAGTGGGAGAGGAAACGGAAATGGATGGGATGAGGAATGTAAAGAGAAAAAGAAGGAAGTGAGAAAGGAACTAAGAAGATGGAGGGAAGGAAAAAGAAGTTGTGATGAATAGAAGAAAAAAGAAGGAATATACTGAGATGGGCAGTAAGAAAAAAGGGGACGAAAAAAGGAGGTTTGAAGAAGAGACCAAGAAGGCTAGAACAGAAGAAGAGGTTTGGAAAGGAGTAAAGAGAGAGAGAGAGAGTGGATTGGGAGAGACCTGGATGTATGGTGAGAAAGGGAGGGGAATTGGTAAAAGAATGCCAAAAGGAGGTGGAAGAAAGGGAAGGAAGGGCGATTAAGTTAACGAACTGGGAAGAAGAAAGAAGGGAGTTCCGTACAGATAGACATATAGTTGAGGAAATTGGAGTACGTTTTGAAGAATCAGAAAGAGAAGATAAGGAAAGTCAATTGATAGAAAGAAGGGAAAGGATTAGGGAATCGAAATGCAATAAATGGTAAAAAATAATAAAAAAGGGAGAACTACCAAAGAAGTTGGAAAAGGGGTTAGGGAGAAAAGAGATTGACAACAATAGAAAGATTTATATTGTGGAACAAGGTCTGGGAAGCGATGTGTTGAGAAGAAAAAGAGGAACGAAAGTGCAGAATATGTAAATGGGCAGAAGAAACATGGGAACATGTATAAGAAGGATCTATGAGAGGAATGGAAGACAAAGGGTGCTGGCAATAAAACGTGGCAAGGATTCTAGGTGAGGAAGGACAGGGGGAGGAGAGGATGAGGGAATTGGAGGAAGCTAGAGGAGCGAATGAGATACAATGAAAGAATGATTGGGTAAAGGAAATGGTTGAGGTGGAAGAGAAGTGTAAGAAAAAGGAAACGGAAGTCACACAGATAAATTTCCTGGAATTAAAAGAAAATGAAACGACTATGACGAAATTTCCCAATTGTTTTACAATGGGTGCATTTTTGTCGTTCAACTTTCTCGTTCTTTTAATAATTCTTAACACTAAATTATACTTCATAGTAATCTCTCATTTAGAAAGAATCGGCTCATCCATTCAAATTAAAATTCCGCAAATATAAAACGTGCTACGCGTTAGTCGATGGTAAGAGAAGGGATGTAAAACATTCTTTCTGGAAGTCGTTGAATGATACGTTAGATACTTGCGATGCTAGAGAAAGGATAGTCCTACTCAGTGACATGAATGGCTGGGTTGCTTGTTAACCGCAAAGATACAGACAGGATACTTGGTCATTTCAGAATGCCAAAAACGAACGGGTTAAAATTGATTAACTTATGCTTAAAAAAGACTTATCCATTACAAACACCTCGTTTGAGCACAAAATGATACAAATGTATACATGGTGCAAAGGCAAAAGCCACAGTTTCAAAAATGAACCTCATTTGAGAATGAAGGCAAAGAAGAAGTAATTTCAAGTCGAAGCAGACGCGGATTGGGAAAGAGAATCTGTGGAAACCAGGAATACAAAATCATACCACGAAAAGAGAATTGGAAATTCAGGTCGTCGTAAAGAAGACCGGAAAACAATTCCAGACAATTAAAATGTAAAGGGTGCATGGATGATATTGACGACATAAAAATTCGTAATTAAGAAACTAGAAATATTAAGGCCCATGGTTTAAATGGTTTCGACGCTGGGATTCTTGAAAGCGGTGGCAGATACTTGTTTGTATAGCAGAGTGAATTTATAAATGTGTGCTGTGGGAGGTGATGTTCCAAATGATCGGAGCAATAGGCAGAATAGGTACTTTCACCTCACAGGTTCATTTCTCGTCAAATAACGATAAATTTATCCAGGTAGCTCCTGATCAATTCAAAGTATTGGCATATCTTTATTACCAAAGATGGGTTTCGCTTCAAGCCGCCACTAATGAATACGCAAGACCGTATAATTCAAGCGTACATGCGTGTGCAGGTATTCGCAATTAGTATAATATATCAGTGTGTACACAAGCTTGTGCACTTTAACTTATACTAATCGAAAACTGTCACTGACCACGATAACGATCTAACGATTTAACTGGAGCACTAAAAAAAAATCTTTAACTGAAAGAGTTGAGTTTTCAAACAGATAAATTAACTTTTACTGACAAAGAATATTAACCGGAAATCTAATTACTATGACATTTTCAATTTGAATGAGTTGAATTTCCACTTTCAAAAAAATTACTTATAACGAAAGAAAATGCAACTTCAATCCCTGGTTGAATTAAAAATTCTCTTCACATATTATTATTTGTTCATTTAACTCCTCAAGGAGAAGTACAATTTGATCTCTAACTTCAGCAATTCGAATATATATATTTAATATATAAATATATAAAATAATATCAACAAGAAAAAAATATCTTTTAACAAACAAAAAAAAACTAACTGCCAATAAATTATTACATTAATACAACATTAGGAAGAATCAAATGAAATTGTAAATGTTCAACTGAAGTAGTTGAATCTTAGACTAGAAAGACGAACTTTTTACTGCAATCATAAACATTTAACTAGAATAGCTCAATTTGTGTCAGAAAATTAATTTCTAACCAAAACATACAATTTTCAACCAAAAAATACCATTTTTCAACAGAACGGTTGAGAGTCGAACCATAAAAATAAAAATTTTCAAACAAAAATGGAATAGTGACATTTTTGGCTTCAAAGATAAATTTGAAACCAAACATAAAAGTTCCTAATTTCATAATATAATTAATTTATAATTTTATACAAAAAATATAATTTTCAACTAAATCAATTTTCCACTAAAAATGAAACAATTAAGTTTTTAGTTGGAGTAATTGATTTTCAACCAAACTGATGCATTTTTTACGTACAATGATGAATCTTAGAATGAACAGATGTATTTTAAACAAAAAGATAAATTTTTGACCAGAAAGATTAATTTTCTACGAAAAGGGCTAATTTTCCACGAAGTACATTCTCAAAAAAATAGTTTAATTTACAAATTCAAAAATCAGTGCTCAACTGAACACTTGAAGTTTCACCAAAAAAGGATGAATCGATTCTCAAAAAAAAGTAGTTACAATTTTAACCAGAGGTGAATTTGGAATCGAAATAATGCAACTTTAACAAGGAAATAAGAATTCCAACAAACAAGCTCAAATTCCACACAAGTTGTTGATTTTTCAACTCGAAAAGGATGAATTTGTAGTAAACAATGTAAACAAGCTTTCCATCATAATTCAGAAATATTTCTTCTTTGGAATACTACTTCTACTCTGAAGACTGCTTGAAGTACTTTTTTCATTCAAAATTAAAGAGAGGGAACTTTGAAATTGTGACGAATTTTGAATTGCAAGAACGATTTTTTTAAATTCCTTTCTTCTAAATCCGAATTATAATTAGTTGAAAAGTCCACGTTTGATGTAAAAAATTCCCTGTCCCAAGTGAGATAAATGAGGAAGAGAAAATAAAACGTGATGAATACTTTTTCTTGAAAAAATTTAGATAATAATTCTTCCTGTGTGTTAGGGCTATCATCAATTCGATTATCAAATTTCATTAACCTAAGAAAATCTCACAAAGCAACTTTGCAAAACATTTTCATGTAGTGGAAAAAGTACAAATTCTTCCTCTCATGAAGAATAGATGTATTTAAATATTTTGAGAATCAGATTGAAGGAACGTTACATTCTTTAAAACAAATGATTAGATATCTTCTTGATTCATAAAAAGAAAGCGGTCATTTCTCGTATTTTTTTCGGTAGGGTTTTCAATAGTCTAGATTGAGTTGAATAAATTCCCGGTTTTTGATTACATTCTTGGTCATTCCCTGACATTTCCCGGTCAAGTCGCCACCCTGAGAAACTTCCCAACAAAATTGTTGAATTTCAGAGGACGTAATGAAATTTGCAACAGAATAATTTAATTATAACCAAAAAATGTATATTCTTGAGCAGACTGTTAATTTTCCATTTTTATGTTATTTTTTAAAATTTCAATAGAAATATTTCAAGGCGTTTGTTAAAATTTGGTCGATGAATTCTGGGTTCTTGCTTCTAATTTCCGAGGATCCCAGATAGTACCACCTCGATAGTTAGACTAATATTGAACAAAAAAAGAATTATATTCGAGCAAATATAGCAGCATTCTCAACACAATGGCTGAATTTCCTAGCCAAAAACCTACGAACACGCATTCTCAACCGAATGATCGAATTTAAAAATAAAATTTGAAAGGGAATTAGATTCAACCAAAAAACAGTTGCATTTTCAACCCGATAGATACATTTTCAACAAAAAAAGAAGAATCTCCTAGGTAAAAGTAAATCTTGTTCAGCCAGTAAGCTGTTTTTCAAAAATAAAAGTTGATTTCAAAGTAAGAAAATATGAATATTCAATTCGGAAGGACGAAATTTCAACAAAATAGGGGACCTTGCCGCCCACAAAGATGCATTTCAAACCAAATAGTAAAATTTTCAAACCAAAAAGAATTTTTTCCAACCAAAAACAGTAGCATTCTTAACACAGTAGTTGAATTTTCAAGCAAAAGAAAAGAATTATTCGGAATCTAGCTGAATTTTTCAAACGACAAGAGGAATTTTCAACATGAAAATTTATTTTCAAACGAGAAATATGAATTTTCAATCCGAAAGAACAAATTTTCATCAAAGCAGTAACATTTTCAACATACAAAGGTGGATTTTCGACAATATGGTCGAATTTTAAACTAAACA
This sequence comes from Neuroterus valhalla, assembly GCA_011762715.2. Lineage (NCBI taxonomy): Eukaryota > Metazoa > Arthropoda > Insecta > Hymenoptera > Cynipidae > Neuroterus > Neuroterus valhalla. The sequence goes on along the minus strand of WSXT02004973.1, from coordinate 4,678 downwards.
GAAATATATTGAAACGGAAACAGTTAAATTTCCAAGCTACAAGGGTGAATTTTTTAATTTCAACCAAA
>WSXT02004962.1:0-14939 GCA_011762715.2 Neuroterus valhalla | reverse complement strand
ATTCGTGGGCAATCGGCGACTTCCCGCACTCGTTGCTCAATATACTATTATCTCGCGCTACGTGCTCTTTTTATTTTTTGCCTCAAGCGTTGCATTCGGCTACTTTCGGTCCTTGCACTTTGTGCTCGGCTCAGTTTTCAGTGGAATACATATACAGCGTTTAAAATATCACAAAACTGTTGGAAACCTCTATTTTCAAGACAATGGTTATATATAATTTGATTTCTGATAACAAAAAGTTGTGTACCAATTTACTTGAGGCTCTGCAGGCCTTAAGAGACAAATTCTCATCACAATACTCGCGCTCGATGCTTTTATATGTTTTTATATGATTCTCTAATATATTCTGCAATCACACTAGCTTTTTGTTAGGGGGAAAAAATAAAAAAAATTTACTTTTCAACTTGTAGGTATTTTGAAGAAAGAAACTTAATAACCGATAACTTATTAGTCCAACTAATTTCACATTCTTCTATTTAAAAATTACCATTCATTTTCTATACTTCTGTTTCATATCTTGCGTTGTTTATCTGATTTCTAAATTCAGAAGCAAATTCGTGGATCTTCTTGATATGAATATTCTTCCTTTCGAACATTATTTTTGTATCTTATAACGTTTGACCGTTGAATCGGATCTCGCTTTTTTGAAGAGATTTTTCAATAGATAGAAACCAGAACCGCTGGTAAAAAATGACTGATTAAGGAACTCGCTCTTCCTTTTTAGGCCGTGAAAAAGTGTGCCAAGCTTAATCTAAGTTCATAGTAATGTGTGCATTAAGAATTTAAAATATAATAGTATTGTACGGTATGTGTAGACGGAAGTAGGTACAAATATAAATTCCACAATAGGCGCGAAGAACATACTTGTAATAGAATCTATTATCTATCATCAAAAATAGAAATGAAGCTATGTGATATACGAAAAAATGTTTGCGTAGAAAAATTGTTTATCCAACAAAGATCTACAAATTAATGGCTGACTGTTTTTTGACAAGACCTGTAGTTCTTGATTTAGGAATGATGTCGCATAGGAATATTAGGCGCAAGTATTGTAATGAGAATTTGTTTCTGGAAGCCCATAGAGCCTTAGGTAAATAACTTTGAAACGTCTTTCCATCGAAAATTTAAACAAACCTATTAATATTGTCGAATGTAGAGGCTCTCAACAGTTTCAGTATATCCGAAAATCATGATGGAAACGAAAACTGCACCTTTCATCAAAAAATTTTCAATAGTGAATTTGCAGATATTTTGAGATGAACATTTTTTTTGTATTTTGCATAGTTTCGCTGGAAGATGGAATTTGATATTTCTGATAATATACTTCACGATTTGAACAAGAACTATGCATCTGTTAAGGTGCTCATTCATGGGAAACCTCAGAACAATCTTGTTTCAAAAATTTCATCTAAAAATGATTTCGAATTCGTGTTTCTTATTAATAAATGTTTCTTATTGTTGGTTCTCCATGTGAAGGGTCTCTGTAAACTAAGTCTAAGACTAAGTCAAGTGCCGGATGAAGTCAAGATATTATTAATTCAAAATTCCTAGACAAAGTTCGAAATTTGTTGCGCAGATCTTTTGGCAGGCACAATATTAAGTTATTAGTATTATCCAAAGTTCGTCTTGTAACGATGTTGTCACTACACAGCGGCAGAGTGTGTTGGAGCTACCTATGCAATGTTATTATTCTGTATGTTTTTGAAAATTAATCTCGAGTCTTCTAAACCGGTGTTTTATCATCGGTAATGGACTGACTCAAGTGCCTGATGAAGTTAAGATGTAAAAAACTTTACTTCGAAGTTTGAAATTATATGCGATGATGATTTGGCAGGCACATCATTGTGTGTATGCCGTTCTTTAAAGTTCGTCTTGTAACGGTGTTGTCATTAAAGAGCGGTACAGTGTGTTGAAAATAACGTAAGTCACCTCTGGATGATTTTTTAGATGAATCAAGCTCTATATGTAGAGACATTTCGCTGCAAACCTTGTCCTAAAATTGTGTCCCTTCCCGCTTTCAGTTTTGAACTTTACGCTTCGATTATAGAGATGTGTTGATTCTCATATTATTTGTGTTGTGCAGTTGGTGCTCTACCACGGTATCGGTCAATGTTACTGCTGGTCAGACTGTTGATAAGTGAGATCTGTCCGACCATTACGCAGCTCATCACGACTACAGTCCCGCAGTCACGCTGTTGGCCGATGTGTCGGACTCACTGATGCATTGACTGCCCGTGAGTGCCAGCCACTTTTCCGAATCATTTCTGTAAGGACCTTGACCTCGTTCCTGCTGAGCTTACGCATTCTTGTAGATAGTTTTTTAGCCTGTCCGAGCTATGATTACCTTCGATACCACATTGCCCAGGGATCTAGAGCAGGGCACTCGGTTTTCCATCGCTCGATTGTTAAGTGCTTCATAGCAGTCCCACACTAATAGCGACGTAGTCGTTGTACTATTCAGGACCATAATAGCCGCCCTGCTATCTGAGCAAATACGGATTTTCCTTTCATTTTCATACTCAAGTGCTTTGTAGGCGCACTGGAGCACATCCATAATCTTGAATGGAAGGACTGTGGTGCAGGATCCCAGCGGGACCTCCTTGTTTCTGGAGCTATGGGTGACATACTTGTCTCCATCACTCGGCAGCTGTGTCTCGGCGCTGGCCGATTCCTCTCTCGTGGTCGGATAGATAGCGAGCGAGTTGGCATCCGGAATTTCATCGGGATCCTCCCCCCGTTAAAAATGTTCAGTCTCCAGGCTGCCTTTGCAGCGACGGCCTTGATGGTGAGATGAAGGAGCTCTTAGCCCGTCAGTGCCCCCAGTGCTCCAGTGGCGCCTCTAAGACCAGTCCCCTGATTCTTGAATAGCTCGATTCTGCTCTACCAGGCCACCGGTGCAGAGGTCAATCTCGGATCAGTATCTATGATGACTCCTAGGTGCTTCGCTTGTTATTTGATTACCACTAGTTCTCCACCCAGTCTTAGTGTATTCGTGATTTCTTACTTGTACCGTCTGATGAACACGACCGTGTACGTCTTGCTAGGGTCGACCGAGAGTCCGGTCTCCTTGCACCAGGATATCTACTGTTGCCAGTGCCTGCTGCATTATACCGAAGAGCGCGTCTGGATATTGGCCACGTACTAGGACTAGTATGTTATCTGCAAAGCCTACCGCGTGGTTCCTCTGAGTCGTGAGTAGATAAAGCAGTTCATCCACTTTCATTCACCACAGAAGGGGCGTAAGGCCGCCTCTGTGGACAACCCAAATCAACAGTTCCACGCAAGATTGTGTCACCCTTACTCGTTGTTAGGATCCCGTTGCCCGTTGCGCCATGACCGTAGTTGGGACACCATGAGCGATCACGGCCGTCCTGACCACCTCTCTAGGGGTTTTGGTTGAATGACAAGCCCTTCAAACGTGCTGCTCCACGTAGAGTGGCCGTCTTGACAGGACCTTGCCACGGTCTCCTCGTCTGACACAGACCGGATTACGAGATAGAAGCTCTTCCAGCCCAGCTGCTTCTGCTCCATTCTCGATCTTTGTGCAAAAATTGGTCTAGCTATCTTGCTTGACATTACGTATTGCACTTCTGTATTGCCTAACATTACGGATTTCTGTGGGTTAACAATTCCTCACGGAGGAAGGATTGAGGGCTTTCGTGAATATATTAGCTAACATCTTCAGGTTGCCCTAGTCTCTGATTGGTCTGGACACCTCTGAGAGTGTACTCTTGAGTTTAGTGAAAGAACTGGTCCCAATCCTTTCTTCTTGGGTCCCACTTCTTCTTGAGCACTTGGCCCACTAAGGGCCTTCGGATACGGTAGCTTCTAGCTCGAACCTTTTGTTGGTGTCTGAACTACCCCACAGGGTATGGTGGGAGTTGCAGTTTCACCCCAACAGGACAAGGAGACCCCTCACCTAACAGCATTCCACTAGTAAGGTAACTTCTTCTAGAGGGTTGATTTCACCGTCTTATAAAAAATAGGCTGGTCCCGCGACTAGCTTTCCAATCCCTCTGAGCTATGTCACTATATCCATCGGGTCCCTCGAGCTTAGTTTCAGCAGCGGGACAACGTTTACTTCGTTCCCGGATGGGTTAGTGAGATACATGCATGTCTCTCAGTCATGCTCCTCTGCAGAACTGCAGTGATGCCTTAGCTGTGATGCAAGGTAATCTAGGTTAGGGTGGGCCGGAAGCAATCATTTAGGGCTGTACCCTGTCTTCCTCTTTCCCGACAGGCTCCTCTTATCCTCGACCAGCAACTTTACAGTTGACCTGTCCGAGGAAGTAGAAGAGCCTGTATTTGAGGGCTGCAAGATCTCTCATCTGGGACTCAGTAACATGCAAAACTAGGAGCTATCTGGGTCTTCTCAATCTGCTTTCATCCTAAGGCCGCTTGTACCTGACGATTCACCAGGACGTTGTCTTTAGTGAGAGGTTGTATCCCTCCTATCTCTAAAGGACCAAGCTTTCACCGCAGGGCAACCCACTGGAGAGACAGATAGAGGGAGAGGGTCAAGGTTAGATCTTTTCGGGACCAACCCCAGTCCCCCCCTACGCCACATGCCTTTCTCCTTCATAAACTTGGATTTCAGTGAAAAAATACATTTTGATACTACGAGTAGCTAGGAAAATAAGGGTGGTGGAACTTGCACAGCCTAGCATGCAAGGGAAGGACTATTGAATACTCAGAAAGGGCGTCCGGTATCCCTGAGAGGTGATTAGGATACCCGTTGCTTCTAGTCGCTACGCGGGCTGTAGGTCATTTCCGTGCCCAATACAAACTCAATGTCGATCAGGGAGCAATCTTGACTCAAGGATCCAGAAACCCCGTGTTAGCTAGGATTTTTCACCCTTCTACCATAATAAAGTCATACGTGCTATGAGACCTCGTTTATAGGGATCCTTCTACACATATCTATACACATGCAGGTCGAGGTCCGTTTGACCCCCTTGCCCGACATGCTTGAGCCTTTATACCAACTACACGGACTGCTAGCCCTTAGGAGGGGAATAATTAAATGCAGTTTTCAATTTATTAGCCATACATATGTACAGATTTTGAGAACATACATTTTTCCGGAATCCCTGACGAAAAATGTATGCAAATTTCTATTTATAATTGGAAAGTGTATCTCATTGTTCGTTATTTCAGGTCGAAGGTTACTTTGATTTCATCGACACAATTCTCAATTTTGGATATATCTTCTTTTCTATTTGTTCATACTTCCTTCTTTTCACGTGTTTGAGAGTCTTCAAATAACCATTACATGTTTTTCTCAATATAGCCACGGAATAAGTCAGTGCCCGATGAAGTCAAGCTGTTAACAATTTAAAGATGTAAAAACAAAGTTAGAAATTTATTGCGCAATTATTTTGGCAGGCACTCTATTGAGTTATTAGTGTGATATAAAGTTCGTCTTGTTGTGATTGTCATTACACAGCAGCACAGTTTGTTGAAGATAACTTGCGTCACCTTTGGATGCTTTTTCAGAGTTACCAATCGTTACTTCATAAGATTTCAGCCACAACTTTCCTGATGGTCGAGGAAATTCCTAACAATGCGACAAGTGTTCAATAAAACCGCTTTCTGAGCCGCTGCCAGTACCTTACTGACTCCTAAATGCTCGAGATGTTCAGTGCATGTTGCGTGTACATTGCCTGTTGCTGATATCACGATAGGATGGATGGATGCATGTTTCACATCGCTCCATATCGTCTATAATTCATGCCTCAGCTCCTTATACGTATGGATCTTGGTCGTACAGAATGCCTGCAGATTTCGGTTAAGTGGACAAACGATGTCGATGATAAAAACTTTTCTGCTACCTTTTTCATGAACCACGATGTCTGGTCGATTGGCTCGGACATAGACTTGAACATCCATTTCCTCAAAAACGGTGACTTATTTGTCTAGAGTGATCTAACCTTCTCTAAGCCTCTCTCAAATTCGCTCTCTTCTATCTTCCTGCTTTTACTTCTCGAAAATGCACAACTTACTATACATGCTTTGAATTTTACACTTGAAATGGCATGCGAACACCATGAAGCTGTGAATTAAATAAATGGCCACACTTCACAATTTGAACTTGCGACGAAGCTTCAAACCTGCTTCAACCTATGCTTACGAAACCACTCTATATGGATACTACTTATTGCTGTGGCCAGATAGGTTTCGCTGTCACCATCAAGGGATTTCCACCACGGCGAACCGGGACATCTCTACAGACCTAGTGCTAAGAACGAATTCCCCAAAGAAAGAAAGAAAGAACATCGCCTCGAATTCTGCGTCATTCGCTCCCGGCTTCACCCTATTTCTAATATACAGTTCTGCTCTATACGTCACTATCCTGGCATACATCTTTTTGCTTCTTTAAAACAGTGTTTCTTCTAAACCACATTTTCTGAGAGAGGAGGGTGGCGGGAGAGCATCCCGGGTTCCTTAAGGTGTTTCGACTTGCTTATTTTATAGGGTTTTCTGGAATTTTAATAGGGATATTTTTGAGGTTGTTTCTCCAAATTTGGTCGTTGTGTTCTTGGTTGTTTATTTCACTTTGCAGGAGTTGTATATACTAACTTGAATGTTGAAGGTTAAATGAAAATTAGATTTTTCTTTCTATTCGAAATTTATTAAATCTTGAGGCATGCACAATTATTCTTCCACCTTTCACGAAACATTATGACATAACTTGTTCCCTCGAACTACATTTTCTAAAGGTGAGATTTTTAGAATACCTTAATTCACGACTTCAGAAAATCTAGCCTTTGAAAAATGTTTATGTTCAAGAGACTTACTCGCTGAAACTATTTCCCTTGTGAAAAAAGTGACCTGTATTTTCTCTTGCTTATCAAGACTTCGAAAAAAAATTGACGTTCAAAGCATGTTCCATCTTTCTAATGAAGAAAATTTATGGGATAATTTTTTCTTCCATGAACTACGATTTAACGAGATGAGATTTTTCAAACGATTTGATCCACGATTTGCATACACCTTAACCTCTATAGTATTTTCATATCCGGAAGCTCAACCCCTAAAAATTGTCCCATCGAAAAGTAAATTTACCTAACAACAACAACAACAACAACAACAACAACAACAACAATAATAATAATAATAAAAAGAAAATAACAATAATATTTCAGGAACTGACTCAGAGCTTGAGAAAGAAAAAGTTGACATTGAAATCAAGTCGATTTCCTTTCCGTTAGAGAAAAATTATGGGAACCTTTTTTTCCGGAACCTACAATTCTACTCCGCAAGAGTAATCAAGACTCATCAAGAGTAATTTATCCTACAAGCAGTAGAAGGAGAGCAAAACAAATGTTCGAATACTGAGTCAATCAATCAAAATCAAGTAGTATTTTTTGTTTCAACTAGAATGATATTTTTTAATGTTTCTATGTATGAAACGCATTTGTATAGTTAATGTAGACAGTGAATACAAAATTTCAAGTAGTAATATTTACAATTTCTTGTTCTTCAGGTATCATGATTGTAAATAATTGAAGAGGAGTGGAGATATCATAATGTAAATATGCCATCATACTCTAAATTACAGTTCTTCCACTTCTGAAAGCTCACATTTCATAATAATTGTAAATTTTTGTATTTTTCAAATTTCACCTCGTAGAATTATAGTTCATGGAGAAAAATATATTTTACAAGCTTCGAACATCAATTCTCCCTTTTTCAAGTCATAAGCAAGTTCTCAGAATACTTCAGAGGTAAGGTTTTCTGTATATCGTGAAGTTAAGTGTCAACGGCCATGCCACACTAAAACCAGTTCCCGTCCGATCACTGAAGAACAATAGAACAAAAAAGTTGGACAGGCTACAAACGTAAATTCCTCCCTTTTAGGCCTCAAGCGAGTTCAGGAAATAAATCTATTTAACGGAAAAATACGGAGTGATTTTTCTTCTTAGGAGAATAATCTCAGGGAGTTGAATTTCAGTATTTTGAACATCTCACATCGTAGGTTTATAGTCTATGAAAACAAAAATCACATAAGTAGTCCTCATTCAAAAAAATGTGCATGCATGGAACGTCGACTTTTCCGCAATTTAATATATTTGAAAATGTTTGCACCTGAAAATTATTATGTCCGTGAATGGAATAATTACGTATTTTTTTATTTCATCTATTGAAAGGATTTTCAAGTTTGTTTTTATAAAAGATGTCTCAAAGGATAGGTAAGAATTTTTTAATAGATATTCTGAGGGGTGGCCTGAACTTGAACGAAGTATAAAGGCTCTGCATTGCAGCCTTATATACAGAGATAAAAAGTTTTTAAGGTCTTCCTGATTTTTCATTAAAATTGATGAATTAAGTACTTCCGAACGAAGACTATTCGACATATTTACATTCCATAATTTCTCAATTTGATATGATGAAAGCCCTATTTCCGGATACATGATTGTTGCGATAATCTACTCCGCAAAGTTGCAGATTTTTCGAATATATTTTCCGTTTCCTTGCATCCCATAATTTGGATTTTAAATTAATTATTTTTGTGTTGTCTCAGAATTTAACAGGTGGCATACATGGAGGTGCTCATAGTACGGATGTCACAAATGCTTCAAGAACAATGCTAATGAACATTTCTTCTTTGAAGTGGGATTCCACTTTACTTGAGTTTTTTCAAGTACCAAAAGAAATATTGCCTCAGATTCGAAGTTCCTCTGAAATTTACGGTCATATATACAAAGGAATACTGCGAGGTGTTCCAATATCAGGGGTTTGTAATAAAACTATTTTAATGCTTTATACATATGACTCGCATTTATACGCAATATATTATTCTATTTCTGCAAAATATGGGCCTCTGGTAGAATTTTCTGAATGAAAGAAAGTTTTTTTCAAAGCTATTCAAGCGTTTCCTTTTCTTTCCGGAACATTTCTGAGATTCGAATCCGATTTTCGTCAAAAATTTTAGATTACGATTCCATATAACATTCCGGGGAATCAAAGTCAATTTAAATAAGGTTTAATTTAAGATAAATCTTTGTATTTCTATTTCCCGTTGAAGAATAGTTATATAACGATATTACTATTCTGGACAAGTACATTGTACATATTCAAAAAAGACCCCCACGAACCTCGGATGTCTTGAAAGCACCTGAAAGTCCCTAATATTTGAAAGAAATTAATCGACAGTTTTCTAATCTACTAACCTAATTAATTTTTCCTGGATTCTGGACGAACTTATATATGTTATAAAGCTCTTTTTATGATTTTCGAATCCATATGTTTCGTAACGAGAATTTTTATTGCTGCAGCAGTGTATTTTATAAGTTTATGGAACTGAATTCCGTGTTAATGGAGTGCAGTGTTTGCCGTAACATAATTCAGTTTTGTTTCAATATTATAATTATTTCAACTATTCCTCCAGCATCAATTGGGAGGGAGCGCATTTCGGCTTTTCGATCATCTGGATTCTGATTCCTTTAATTTAGGATCGTAAAAATTCATGAACTCGTTCTGAAAATAATTCTAATTTCCCTAGAATTCTCGAATTCCTTACGTTGGAGAAGTTACATTATATAATCTGAAACAATTCATTCTACCAATCTCAACTCATTTTGGATGAGCTACCGAATGAGAACGGATTGAAGATCATTCCCTTTTTATGATAGTTTTGATGCTTTCAAGATGATCCATGAAAATCAGAAGAGATGTTTTAGGTTTTGATGGAGTACAATACTACAAATATCGACGACGTTTCGTGAATGTTACAGTTTACATCTTCAGGGCTGACCTGAAACTAAGGTTCTAAGTTATTTTGTTCTCATTTATTCTCTCTCCGATGTTCGTAATTGGTCAAAGACCTCATCGTGGTGACTAATTAAACATGATTGGCCAATCAAGTCTTTTTTTTATATCCGGAAGGACAAAAAGCCGAATCGGTATAGTATCATCTCCATTATCTTTATTATTAATATAAGATTGTTTTGAGATTTAAATTGAATCTCTATGTCTTCTTGGGAAAATTTTGTTTGCGAAGACGATTGTTCTGTCATATAAAATGCTATGTCCTTTTTCGATATGGTGTTCAGCTAGTGCTGATTGCGTGAAATGTTTCAGCCTGATTTTACCCTCATGCTCCTTTGTACGTTGGCTCATTGCTCTCCCCGTTTCTCCAATATAAACTTTGCCACAAGAGCAAGGGATTTTATATTCTCTCAGATCACTGAAAGGCGCCTTTTTGTCTTTAGGATTGTTTGAAAGTCCTATTTTGACAGGTGGCTTGAATGGTTTGGATGAATATGAAATGGCTCCGTTGTTGAGTTTTTGAAGCGAATTCTTCCTATTTGTTCTAGGATACTTTGGATGTAGGGTAGGATAGGATCGTTTTCCTCTATATTTCTCTGGGACGTTGTATTTACTTGTTTTTTTTAGTGTTTTTCCTGATGGCTCTATCAATTTGTTTGTTTGTGTAATCACTTTGTATCGGGGGTTGTTATCTTGTTTACAGAGCTGTCTCCATAAGAGATAGATATAACTCTCACAAGGAATCACAAAACGTCAAACAAACCCTGAAAACAAACAATTACACAATCAAACAAATACACTTTTCGACGTCCCGCGTTTTTGAGAGATGACATGATTGGACAATCAGGTTCGACCAGGCAAAACGTTGGGGCCTTTGGCCAATCACATGCAGCGTTGAGAGCATATATAGGAACAAAATAACCTGAAACTTCAGTTTCGGGTCAGCCCTTACGCAGTGCACTGTGCCTACGCTCGACACCATGATTTCGAAACTATCAAGCGGCGGCATATTTTTGTCCAGTGGTGTAGCCGGAAGGATGGATACGGGACTTGAGACCCCTCCTCCCTCCCAACACCTTATTTCTATTCACATCTAAAAGTAACTCGCGATCAATGAATATGATAAATTCCAATTATTTTGGAATTTTCATTATGAAATAAATGAAACATATGATTATTGCATAAATTTTCCATTGCTTTTATTGAATTGTGTTCATGTATTCTCATTGTTTAGGTGAACTTTTTCACCTTCTCTTCGCCTCTATCGAAGCCCTCTTCTCCTTCCCAGAAAAAAAACCTGGGAACATCGCTATAGATATCTTAGATATTTCCGGCCTCAAATTATTAAATATGACCCTTCACTCTACAACAAGTCGAATTAAGTACTGATGATAGGGAACTACTTCAAAAAATGGTCAATTTACCTCATTTTGGCTCCTTTTACAGCCTTCTACCTAATTTCGCACAAGGAAGGTTCGAAGATAGCTTCAGGAATTTCGCTAAAATATTTCATAGCCTTTTTAATAATTCGGAGACGATTGTACTTTCCTATTTCAATGTGAAGAAACTGTGAAATATCTGGACTATATTTCTAGTCATCCAGTTAGGGCATTTCTCACAAGAAATTCTCATGGAGAATTGTTTTTTTTTCATTTATGTGCATTGATTAAGGGAAAAGTTGAGCATGTCAAACTCACAGTTTTTCTAGCTTGAAACCAAAAATATTTTATCATTCTGATTTTCTGGAGGGAAGTTGTTTTCATGATGATGACAAAAAATTTATAGATCTTTTTTGGGTGAACAACTTTTCTTTATCAATCTTCTGTCTTAGACTTCGTCATTATTTTCGAAATTTATTTTTATAATTTTTTTTCATGATTGAAATAAAAACTACATATCCTGATAAAAAAAAGATTGATAACACATTGAAAGATATTTTTTTGAACAAGAACTGGTGCCTATTTGTTTTTTCCAGAGCTTGAACCCATTGTCCAAGAATTAAATTTTTTCATTTTTAATATGGTTATTCATGGAAGAATCAAAAACTACTTGTCCTTTCAAAAACTTAATATCATCAAATCATCAAATCCGTTACCTTCGGAACGATACTTGAACAATTTTGCGGTTGAAATGGCAAATTTGCCAATGAAAAATCACGTAAATTCACGAAAATTGCACTGGAAGTAAGCAATAAGTAATACATTACCTTAGCTCGAGCATGTGACTCACATTAAATATGTATTTTCCAACAGGGTTCGAATCTGTGGAATCGAGAACGATTTTTGTACATATTGCTTGTAATGTTTTCGATTTTTCGATGAAAATTCAAGAAAATTGCACTGCTAGCAAGCAATAAGTAATGCATTACCTCAGCTCAAGCATGTGACTCACATTATTTATGTATTTTCCAACGTAGTTCAAATCTGTGGCCTCAAGGACAATATTTCTACATAATGCTTGTGAAATGATCGATTTTCCGATGAAAATTCACGGAAATTGCACTGCAATCAAGCAATAAGTAATACATTACCTTAGCTCGAGCATGCGACTCACATTATTTATGTATTTTCAAACGTAGTTCGAATCTGTGGCTTAAAGGACAATATTTGTGCATAATGCTTGTGAAATTTTCGATTTTCCGATGAAAATTCACGGAAATTGCACTGCAAGCAAGCAATAAGTAATACATTACCTTAGCTCGAGCATGTGACTCACATAATGTATGTGTTTTACAACGTAGTTTTAATCTGTGGCCCTAAGGACAATATTTGTAAATAATGCTTGTGAAATTTTCGATTTTCCGATGAAAATTCACGGAAATTGCACTGCAAGCAAGCAATAATTAATACATTACCTTAGCTCGAGCGCGTGACTCACATTATTTATGTATTTTCCAACGTAGTTCGAATCTGTGGCCTTAAGGACAATATTTGTACAGAATGCTTGTTAACTTTTCGATTTTCCGATGAAAATTCACGGCGATTGCACTGCAAGCAAGCAATAAGTAATACATTACCTTAGCTCGAGCATGTGACTCACATTATTCATGTATTTTCCAACGTAGTTCGAATCTGTGGCCTCAAGGACAATATTTGTAAAGAATGCTTGTGAAATTTTCGATTTTCCGAAGAAAATTCACGGAGATTGCACTGCGAGCAAGCAATAAGTAATACATTACTTCTGCTCGAGCATGTGACTCAAATTATTTATGTAATTTTCAACGTAGTTCGAACCTGTGGCCTCAAGGACGATGTTTGTACATAATGCTTGTGGAATTTCCGATTTTCCGATGAAAATTCACGAAAATTCCAATGCAAGACGATATTTGTACATATTGCTTGTGATATTTTCGATTTTCCGATGGAAATTCACGAAAATTGCACTGCAAGCAAGCAATAAGTAGTACATTACCTTAGCTCGAGCATGTGACTCATATTATTTATGTATCTACCAAGGGGTTCCAATCTGTGGCCTCAATGACGATATTTGTACATATTGATTCTAAAATTTTCGATTTTCCGATGAAAATTCATGAAAATTGCACTGCAAGTAAGCAATAAATAATACATACCTAAGGTCGAGCATATGATACACATTATTTATGTATCTTCCAAGGGGATCGAATCTGTTGCCTCAATGACGCTTTTTGTACAAATTGCTTGTAATGTTTCCGATTTTCCGATGAAAATTCACGAAATATGCACTGCAAGTAAGCAATAAGTAATACATTACCTTAGGTCGAGGATGTGACTCACATAATTCATGTATCTTCCAACGGGGTTATAATCTGTGGCCTCAATGACGATATTTGTACATATTGTTTGTGAAATTTCCGATTTACGATGAAAATTCACGAGAATTGCATTGCTAGCGAGCGGTAAGTAATACATACCTAAGGTCGAGCATGTGACACACATTTTTTATGTATCTGCCAACAGGGTTCGAATATGTGGCCTCAATGACGATATTTGTACATATCGCTTGTGATGTTTTCGATTTTCCGATGAAAATTTACGAAAATTGCACTGTAAGTAAGCAATGAGTAATACATACATACGGTCGAGCATATGACACACATTATTTATGTACCTTCCAAGGGGATCGAATCTGTTGCCTCAATGGCGATATTTGTACATATTGCTTGTGATTTTTTCGATTTTCCGATGAAAATTCACGAAAATTGCGATGCAAGCAAGCAGTAAGTAATATATTACCTTAGCACGAGCATGTGACTCACGTTATTCATGTATTTTCCAACGGGTTTCGTATCTGTGGCCTCAATGACGATATTTGTACATATCGCTTGTAATGTTTTCGATTTTCCGATGAAAATTCATGAAAATTGCACTGCAAGTAAGCAATAAGTAATACATACCTAAGGTCGAGCATATGACACGCATTATTTATGTATCTTCGAAGGGGATCGAATCTGTTGCCTCAATGACGCTTTTTGTACATATTGCTTGTGATATTTTCGATTTTCCGATCAAAATTCACGAAAATTGCATTACTAGCAAGCGATAAGTAATACTTACCTGAGGTCGAGCATATGACACACATTATTTTTGTACCTTCCAAGGGGATCGAATCTGTTGCCTCAATGACGCTATTTGTACATACTGCTTGTGCTATTTTCGATTTTCCGATGAAAATTCATGAAAATTGCACTGCAATCAAGCAATAATTAAACATACCTGAGGTCGAGCATGTGACACACATTCTTTAGGTATTTTTCATCGAAGTTCGGATCTGTGGCCTTAAGAACGATATTTGTACATATTGCTTGTAATGTTTTCGATTTTTCTATGAAAATTCATGAAAATTGCACTGCAAGAAAGCAATAAGTAATACATTAAGTTAGCTCGAGCATGTGACTCACATTATTCATGTATTTTCCAACGGGGTTCGAATCTGTGGCTTCAAGAACGATATTTGTACATATTGCATGTGATGTTTTCGATTTTCCGATGAAGATTCACGAAAATTGCGATGCAAGCAAGCAATAAGTAATACGTTACCTTAACTCAAGCTTGTGACTCACATTATTCATGTATTTTCCAACGGGTTTCGTATCTGTGGCCTCAAGAACGATATTTGTACATACTGCTTGTGCTATTTTCGATTTTCCGATGAAAATTCATGAAAATTGCACTGCAATCAAGCAATAA
>WSXT02004951.1:0-14941 GCA_011762715.2 Neuroterus valhalla | reverse complement strand
ATAAAACTGTAGGGAGGTACAAAGGCCGAGCGCGTAGCGCGAGGTAAAATCATAACCGAGCGCGGAGCGCGAGGTGAAATTACCATCGAGCGCGAAGCGCGAGATCTGACAGACGCGCGCCGTAGGCGGGCTCAAACTTGCGAGCTAAGCGAGCCGCGCGCGATGAGAATGTGCCCGCGCGGCGGGCAGATTTTTTTTCATCTATTTTTTTAACAATTTCTTTTTTCTGAAACTAATTTTATAATAACTGGAAGTTTGGTTTGACTATTCAGGTTGAAAACAGATTGATTTTATTGAGATTTCAACATATTTGTCACGGTCTACATCGGTTGAATTCAACTATTCTTCATTTAGATTAAAAACCTGTTTTGGTTGGAATATGAACAATTAAATTTTATAATGGCAATCCATCTTTTTGGTTTTGAATTC
Source organism: Neuroterus valhalla (assembly GCA_011762715.2). Classification (NCBI taxonomy): domain Eukaryota; kingdom Metazoa; phylum Arthropoda; class Insecta; order Hymenoptera; family Cynipidae; genus Neuroterus; species Neuroterus valhalla. Next base: position 14,512 of record WSXT02004951.1, on the reverse strand, counting down.
GACTGAAATATTAAAAATTTTAATAGATTCGGTGAAATATCGACTATTACAATTTCGATTGAGAATTCGTCTTTCTTCAATTATGAATTCATCTATTCAGTCGAAAATTCCACTGAAATATTAAAAATTTTATCGTTTGGTTGAAATCTCAAATATTAAATAATTAAATATTAAAAGGTCATCCATTTTAGATAGGAATGGATCTTTTTAGGTTGAAAACTCAACTATTTGGTTAAACATAAACTTTTCCCTTCTATTCATGTTAAGAAATGATCGATTTTATTGGAAATTCAACTTTTTGGTTTACTTTATACAACTGTCTACTTTGGTTGAATTGAACTATTTCTCATTCAAATTAAAAAACATGTTTCGCTTGGAATATCAACTATTGAATTTTAAATTGAGAATTCGTCCTTTTATATTGCAAATTCATCTTTTTCGTTTGAAATTCGACTGGAATTTCGAAAATTATTATAGTTTTGGTTGAAACATCAAATATTACATTTTTCATTTAGATTTCGGCTCTTCGAAAATTCATCTTCTTTTGTTTAAAAATTCAACTTTTTTGTTAATAATTTATCTTGTTTGTCAACTTCAATTATATTGTTGAAAATTGAAAAATTTTCTTGAAAAGGTCATCCCTTTTGGTTGAGATTCGTATTTTTTCGGTTGAAAACTCAACTATTTGGTTAAAATTACCCTTTACTTCAAAAATTCATTATTTTTCCATTATTATTACAACATTAGGCCAAATCCCTTTCGGAGTAAGCGTAACTGACCAAATACGAACTAGTCGGGTTATGCACAAAATAATTTAGGTTCATTGAAAAGAAAAAGAATAGATATTTGAATTTGCCCATGAAAGACGAATTTACAACAAAATAGTTGAATTCTCGAATGAAAAGATGAATTTCCTATCAAGAAGCTGAATGTTCCACCAAAAAATGAATTTTTAACCCAAAAAAAATATGATTATTCAGTAAAAGGTGTTCAAAATTCCACTTCTTCCTGAAAAATTCGTCTTCTCGGCTTGAAAATGCAATAACTTTGTTAGAAATGTAACATTTTCGGTTGGAGATTGAACTCAATGGTTAAAAATTAAATTTTTTTGTTAATAAATTGGTGCTTTTTTATTTGAAATGAATCGTTTTAACTTGCAGATTTGATTTTTTCATTCAGATTCAGAAAGTAATCAATTTTAAATAAAAAGTCAACATAACTATTTAATTGGAAGATCATCAACTCTGTTAAAAATGCAGTATTTCTACTTGAAATATTAAGAATTTCAGGCATTTGAAATTGAATTTAATATGATACAGGCATACAAAAGGTGTGCAGTCCGAAGTCTCAAAAATTCCATCCCCCCCTTTTAAATAAAATTAGCAAATAGGTCGTGTAGGAATAATTTGAGATTGTCGGCATCAAAAAGAATTTCTCCCAAAAAGTCTTGCTTATTATGCCTTAATTTTTCAAAATTTAAGAGGAAAAATCTTGTCATCAAATTTTTATATTTATTTGCTTAAATATTACTTTATATGGTATTATTTTTTAGATTAGGTAAGAAAACAAAGTTATGCGCACGCCGATTATGCCAACCTGACTGTAAAATTAAAAGCTTCTCCAATCTCTAACAATCATTTAAAATGAAAAATCGATTCCGATAAGGTTTCCTTTTAAGATGGAACAATTTCCCACAACTATAATCTTTAAATCAAGGAATTTTAATTGAACGATATAAAATTGCAAGCATTCAATTTTAAACGATAAAAAATCATGTTAAACGTTAAAAAAAATGAAGAAGATGCGTCATTGACACAATGGAAGTCACACGTGACACACTTACTGCGTCTTCGGCATTGACATCTGCTCCATGGTTAATAAGCTCCCGGACAAAGTGTAACTTTCCTTTGCTCGCTGCAAATATGAGGGCCGTACTTCCATTCTGAAATTCAAATTTATGATTAAATTCGAGTTCTTTAATGAATCTTTGGAATAACTTGAATTCCTTTTTTAATCTATCAGGCCTCGTACTACTTTGAAACAGGCTATTTTTTATTAAAAATTCCTGGGAATCGAAAATAAAAACCAAGAATCCAACGACCATGTTTAGATTAAAAAAACCTCTTAAATGTCTATTGAAATTCCAAAAAAGAAACTTGGTTTCTTCATGGATTTTGACCAGCTCAACCTTGAAAAGGGTGTTGAGTGAGCACCGAAACGTTGGTAGACATTTCAAATGTTATTGCATTGTTTCGGGAATAATAAGAATAGAGGGGGACGAAAGATGAAAAATATTTTCAAGAAACAGAAGGATGGGGTTTTAGATGTTACGGTTGGAAGGTTGGAATTTCCAGAGAGACATTTGAGGGTGTTCGTTCAAGTTTGGTCGTTGGATTCTTGCTTTTTATTTTTAATTTCAGGAAATTTCAGATATCAACTTGATTGTTGGATGTTAAATAGAAATTTGAATTTTTTTTCCTACAATTTTCAATTAATTAATTTTACCTTGAACTTTATAAATGCTGCTTTTTCGCTACTTTCTTGATTGGGGTAAAGTTTCTCACTCCTAGTCTGACAATTTTATTCCAATTATTAAAAGAGAATTTTTTTCATGATTTCCGAAAAATGGAATTAATTTGAAGGATTTGTAAGATTTGAAATTACTCTACAAGATTCCAAGAAATTTTAACAGATTTAAACATTATTACAAAGTTTTGGAAGGGTAGCAAAGATATCAAAGGCTTTTCGAGTTCCAAGGGATTTTAGGAAAATCCAAAGAATTTCGGTACAACTTCAGGGAGTAAATAAAATGAAATGAAATTTAGGCACTTCTAGGGATATCAAAGATTTAATCGTTTTTTGAGAAATTTCAAAAGATATCAAAGATTCCACTATTTTTTACGGTATTTTAAAAGATTTCTAGTGATCTTCCAAAATTTAAGGCATTTTGAATTTCCAAAAGATTCAAAATAATATAAGTACCTATATTTTGGAAAATTTCAAGGAATTTCAGAAGATTTTGAATAATTGCGTCCGATCATAGAAAATTTATAAGATTCGAAAATTACTGAGGAAATTTAATGATTCCGGGAGATTTCGGAAGATTGGAAAGATTTGGAAGATTTCAAGGAAACTTACAATATTTGAGGGATATAAAGAATTATAGAAGAAATTCGAATTTTCCGGAAGGTTATAAGGGATTTTTATGGATTCCAAAGGAAGGACAAATGAAATTCGAGAGTTTTTGAAAAATTCCAGGAGATTTGAACAGAACAAACGTTTCAAATATATTTCAGTGGATATCAAAAATCTCACAACATTTAAAAGCTTTTGGGGTATCTACCCAGAAAGATTTTATCATTTTGGAGCAGTTTCAAAAGATACTACACTCTTGACGATTTCAAATTTGAAGATAAGTTCAGAGAATTTATTAAATAAAATTCTAAGGGACTTCTATGAGGGATTTGGTATATGGGAAGAGAATTAAACTTGTATCATTTATGAATAAAGGCGCCAAAAATGAAATAATTTTTGTTTGGACAATTTTAAATAGGGATCTCTAAAAACTGAAAAAATCCAGCCTAAAGTTTTGGCAATTGGAGAATTATAACCTAGTAAATGCATACCCAATTAAATAGTTTAAGATGGAAAACTTTAAGATTCTAATCATTTTCCCTTCGAAGTCAAAACCTCTGAAATTCCGAAATTTTTATTTTTACTAAATGAGAAAATAAGAATTAACATTAAAATTGATTAGACGAATTTCTTAAATTAAAAAGTATATTCAGCATTATTTTCACCGTTCGAATTAGGAAAGTTTCCAATTTCAAATCTTCAAATCTGATTTATTCTGTAAAAAAAGTTGAAAACGAAACACTTCTATTTGGAAAATATTTAAAATTAATTGATTTATCCTAAAAAATTTTGCAAATCAAAACAATCTGAACTTTATTATAAACTGAAATAAATTCCACTTACCAAGCCTTTCCAATACTCAAACCCCTTCAAATTGCAATTGTTAATTACTATTCCTATTTAAATTGCAACGTCAAAACTTATGGAAGAGGAAAATTGATCATTCGACATGAAAATTCAGAACTCTAAAACAAAATCTGATTAAAATAAGCAGAAAGTCCAGATAAATATGAACTTACAAGAAATTTTGGTTATTTAAACTATGAGTCAGGTTATTCCGACTTATCAACCAAATTTTTCTGAAAAAAATATCTGCTGAAGTTTTTCGAGTTATAATACTTTTTAAACAACAGTTTCCTATCAATAGAACCCTATCAATTCCTATCAATTTTGTAAAGGGAGGCCTGATTCGGGTACAGAAGGTTTCAAAATTGAATGAACTCAGGTAAAAAAAAAGGACTTTCAGGTTTCTTATGAAAATTCGTACTTCATCTCGATCGTCGACTTGAACCCTCTTGTTGTCGAGATAGTTCTGAAGACCCGCGAGGTTGTCGTCAGTAATGTAACTGGTGAGGTTTCGGTAGCAAAGCGATACCATCGAGTCAGTCCGGTGTAGGGTCTGAAATTGAAAAAAAATCAAAAATTACTTTTTTTTAATGAATAAGACTTTTTTGGAAACAAAAATTTTCACAAAACACGTAAATCTTCAGCAATGTTGGTTAAATGCCGGCTGGGAATTAGACGCTGAAAGCAACAGAGTATCACTTAAAATTAATGTTAATAATAAATATTCATACAAGAATTCCCTTCTCTCCTGAAAAACCTTTTAAAATTCTACAGTAACTTCCTATATAATTTGGTAATTCCTCAGATAATTAATTTTTGAATCGAACTTCGTAAATGTAATGAGAGGGGAATCTAATTTAATACTAATTGCCTCCGAAGGAAATAATTTCTCAATCCTTGCAGATATATTTTTATTCTAAAACAGAGGTGCCCAACGCGTGAGCAACGGTGTAAATAACTGTCACTCATCAATCCCCTCTCTTACCATATTGAATGCGTTCATGCGGTGAGCGAGAAGAGAATTCTAGATGAAGCACTCGGAGAAGGGGAAGGCAGGAGAAGCACGCCAACCTTCCGTTGGACACCCCTGTTCTAAAAACCTAATCATGGTTATTTTTTTCCTCTGTGACTTTAAAATGGGAGTCCAAAATTTATTATAATAAGCAATGGGCACCATTGCATTTTCCAGAATCTAAATTCATAGAATGCATCTGGAATTCAGATAACTCAAACTCAAACTAATCTTGAAAGGCTCCCCTCCCCCGGAATTTCTTAGTTCCAAAAATCCCTTTTCTGAAAACAAAATCATAGCCTATTACCAATTCTGACTTTCTGAATGAATCAGCTTGTTTCATAAGTTATTGAAAATGAGTTATATTAGTTGGAAGCAGAGCACAATTATTAGTAGCGTAGATATCAGAATTAAAGCTTCAGTGTCTAAATGAGGCACCAAGATCCAAAGGCAGATTAAATTCACCAATCACTTGAAAACTCTCTCATCAAAATTGGGGTAAAAAAGCTGGTCGAGTAATCGAAGTAATCGAACCATCGAGCGATTCTCGACTAACCAGATGAGAATGCCTTCTGATTCCAAAGTTGAATTTGCGACCAATGCCACCATCAGTTGCAGGACCAGTGAATGTGAAGCTTGGAACATGAAGTGATAGTCCATGATGATGATGGTGGTGATCGGACGGATTGAGATAATCATCCTGGGGTCTTAAAAATGGAATTCTGGACCACCTTCGACCCCCATGAGTCTTGTTCTGATCGTCAGAGATCGTATCATCTGTCAAGTTTGTTGCAGAACTTTCAGACAAATTCAAAAGTGTGATGGTCCTCCGAAGATCTCCATTTTGAATCCCTCCCTGATTCAGAAGGTTGCAAGGATCAGGAAAAATTCCAGCTAAACTTGGAGCAATGCTGGCTCCAATTGCAATATTTGTAATGCTTGGTCGTCTTCCAGAAGAGATACTTGGTCTTTCATTTGCAGAACTGCTTTCTCCTTTATCTGAGTTGAAATTGAAAATTGCAGAAGTAACGGGAGCTGTTGCTGGTGTAGCATTTTTGGAAGAAGCTTGTTCTAATTCGATACTCGTCACTGGTAGCGTTAGTCTTCGACCACTATTTCGGAATTCGATCTCTTTTGTTCTGGAGAATTTTTCTTTTCCAATCTTTTCTTTTGATGTATCGGAATTTTTTGAAGTCGATTTTTCGAGAGAAGATTTGGTGGAAGGAATTCCACAAGAGGTGCTTGATTCTTGAGACATCAACGGGGTTTTGGCTTCCGTGGAGTTCTTCTTTTCTTCATCTTCGTCTTCTTCTTTAATTCCGATTCGGAAGTAACTTGTGGAAAGTCTGGAGACTTGGTGATCGGGTTGAGCTTTCCGCATCGCATTCTTTTTCCGGACTTAATGAATCAGCTCCCTTTTATCGAAAATGAAATGAAGGTTAAAAAAATTAATACTGAAATATGGAAAATAGTTGGTAATGATGAAATAGAAATGGAAGAGCAGAAAAGAGAGACTTTGGCAAAGCCCAGAAGCATATCAATACGAATCCTGAAAAATAATGAATAGTTTTTGTTTTATTCAAGTTGGGGGTGCGCAGAATTAAAAAAAAACCCTACCCTGACTGGCCAAGTCAGGTTTCGAGTTCACAACCCGACACGAAATGCCGGAATGCCGACACGGTCTAAAAACCCAAAAACCCAAACTGGCTCGAAAAACGTGAAGCTAAACCAGTCCACAACTTGAATTGACTAAAATTTCCGTTAATTTCTCGTGGGGTTTTCACTAAAAAAGATTAATAGAAGGAATCCCTTCCAGAAGAGATGAAGTTTAAACAAAACAAAAAAATCTCAACAAAAGAATTGAAATTTCAATCCAGAAAAATTTTGTAGTAAAAAAAGAATAATAATTTAAACAAAATCCTTGGAGTTTTGAGCCACAAATAAGAAGGTTCTTCATATAAGTTCCATTGCTGACCCAAAAATATAGATTTTTAACAAAAAATAATCATTTTCAACCAAACGATTCAAGTTTGTACCGAAAAGGTGGACTTTTCAACCCAAAAAGACAAAATTCCAACAAAATACACAAATTTGCAATCGAATAGTTCAATCTTTAAATGAAAGAGATCAATTTCTAAATAGAAAACTCATTTATAACGAAGCAGTTCAACTTTGAACCAATTTTTTTTTTAAGTTTCAACAAAATAGTTTAATTCTCAACCAAATCAGATTAATTTTTCACAAAACAGGTCTGGAAAGAAGAACATTTTAAACCAAATTGTAAAAGTTTCAGGTCGAAAAGACGAATTTTCTACAAAGCATTTATAGTTTCAACTCAAAAATATGAATTGAAGGAAGAGAAGTTAATTTCAAACCCATAAAGCTTTCTCAGTTGAGAAAAAAGAACCATTTAAACCAAATTGATGAGCTAAAAGGACGGATTTTTTACACAAATGAATTTTCCACACAAAAATATGAATTCCGGTCAAAAAAGTTTCTTTCCACCTAAATGATTCAAATTCCTACTAAAATAGTTGAATTTCTAACCAACGAAATAAATTTCCAACAAAAAATTGGAACTTTTAACCAAATTTCCATCCAGAGAGGAGAATTTTCAACCAAAAAGGAATATTAGAAGAAGTTTCTACAAAAGGGATGGAATTTCGAACCAAAACGACGAAATTAATCAAAAAAAAAAGTCGAATTTTTAACCAATCAATATTTTTCAGTAGATGAAGAAAAACCTTTTGAACCAAAACAACGACGAATTTGCTTTGAAATAATTCAATTTTAAACCTAAAATTAGGAATTTGCGATAAAAAAGTTCATTTTGAAACCAAACGTTGGGTTTTTTCCAGAATAGTTACATTTTCGAAACAAAAAGAATTTCTAACAAGAAATTTGGACTTTCAACTAAAATATATTTATTTTCAACCAAACAGTTGAATTTTTACATACAAAAGATGAATAGAAGAAATTTCTATCAAAAGAGATGCAGTTATATTACAAAAAGATGAATTTTCAACATAACAGTTGAACTTTTAATTAAACCAAAGAATTGTCAACAAAATACTACAACTTGCACCACGAAAAACGAATTTTCGAGCCGAAGAGATAAAATTCAACAAAAATAATTATTCTTCCCCCAAAACATACATTCTTGACTCCCGGAAATTGATTGAAAGTTTATTTATTAAATTCTTATGTGAAATTATGTGAATATATCATTTTTTAAACTTTTTTTTTCATAAAAAATTCAGATTTATATTGAGTTTTCAACAAGTCAAATTCAGCTAACAAAAAATTGAATAAAACTTGAAATTTAATTTGAGAAAGTAGGATTTCCAATTGTTAAAAATCGAAAAAATTTCAAATTTGGAAATCAAATGTTAAAAATTCAAATGTTCAAAATATAAGGGTTGAAAAATCGATTTTCAATTTCCGTCATTTTCAACAGCAGTTAAATTTTGTATTAAAAATAAGTGTCGGAAATGTTATATTCATATAACTCTACAAGATGTATGAATAAATAAACATTTTAATCCGATTTTTTCCCAAAAAAAGGAGAGCCATTCGCACAAATTTTTTGAAAAATTAATAGTCATATAATAAAATCTTTAAAAATTCTTTTAAACATGAAAATTTGTCAGTCTGAAATATTTCAAATTTTTTTAATTGAAAAAATTTGAATTTGTTAGTTCGATCAATTTTTCAGATCACTTCAGCAAAAAAAGCATCAAAATGTGAATTTGCATTGATAAAAGTAGGAAAAAAAGTAGGTAGTCTTGTCCTAAAAAATATCAAAAGAGAAAAAAAAACGGATTTTCAAAGCCTCTTTTTTTGACAACGATTTCAAAAGCAAAATTTCCAATCGCCTGATTATTCGTGTTCTAGATATTCTCGTCGGCGATAATCTTTGTGCAAATGAAAAACACGTGTTGGAATATAAGAGTAAGTTACTCCAAAATAAAATTTTCTCTGAGAATTTAAAATCACGTAGCAGTCCCTAATCTACTTTTTATGAGTCTATCTTGGAATTTGTTTTATGTCAGGTAAAACTGAAGAATATTCATTAATAGAGAATTTCAATAACCGATACCAAACATAGGTTCATTTAAATTCCAGAAATCTCATTTTGAATCAAATTTGAAATACATTTGTTTCCGATAAAATGAGACTTCCTATCGACTAGTGCATTTTAGCCTCGATTTTAGCTCCGTGCCATAATTCCCAACAATATGAGGAAATCGAATTCTCAATAAATCGTAATAATGACTTGCAAAGATAAAATCAAGGATTTTAGATTCCAAATTTGTCAACATTTAGTCGCGTCTGATCTTTACTTTTAGAGCAAAAAAGCTAGCCAATTCTGGGAGATTAGGAAACTTCTAATTATTTTAACGATGCTCTTCTTAAAATAAGATAATTTTTTGCCAATTTTTCTTTTCCGGAGATACACATTCAATTTTCAAAAACAAGAAAAAATGTTGAAGCTGAATCTAGACGAAAATTCCAAAAGTCTTCAGGAATTTCGTGGTTGAAATTGATACGAATCTAGAACAATTAATTTTCAAAGTAGTTTCTCCTACATGATGATACAGATTTTGTCTACTGAAGTAAAAACTGGAAAAAATTGGAAGAAAATTTTAATTTTCCTAATCTCCGAAAATTTCTCAGTTAAAACTAATACTGATCCAGATAATCCAATTGTTTTACTATTTTTTCCTACACCAGACTACCAAGATAAACACTCAATTGTCACTAATAAACTATTAAATCCGAATCATAATAAAAGATAAAATTGATACGAATTCATACACTAGGCCACAGGAATAAACACTTGATTGTCATTAAAAAACTATTGAATCCAAATTCAGACAAAAATTCCAGAAGAAAGTGAAAATTCTAGATGAGAATAGAATGGACTTTGGTCACTGAAGTAAAAACTAAAGACCCCAAAAAATTTAATAAAAATTTTCGTTTTTCTAATCTCCAGGGATTTCGTAATTTAAATGAATACAAATCTAGAATGTAAAATTTTTCCAAGAATTTTTCCTATACCAAGCCACAAAGAAAAACGTTCCATGGTTATTGGAAAACCAAAACCCCCAGAAAAAATTCAAATCCTGGAATAAGCAGACTTTGGCTAATAAAGTGAATTTGGAAATATTTTTCAAGATTCTCGTGTTGTTTACGATATTCATTAATAAAGAAGATTCAAAATGAACTTGTTTCACTCTTTATCATAACCAAAAAGTAAAGATAATTTGATGAACAATTCCCTATTAATTTCCAGGAATTTCTTAGCTGAAACTGAAACAAATCTAGATTACTGAGTAATCCCACTTATTTTTCATATAACAGGCCACAAAGATTAACATTCAATTGTTACTAAAAAAATGTTAAATCGAGATCCTAACAAAAATTCCAAAAGCAAATCATGAAGAAGCCACGAGACCTAATTGATGCTTTCTTCATCACAACTAAGAAATAAAGAAAATTTTCTAGCCAAATTTTTTTTCAATCTCCAGGAATTCTTTCGTCGAAATTAATACGAATCAAGATGATCATATTTTCCCACTAGCTTTCCTTACACCAGAAAGAAGAACACTCAATTTTCACTGAAACTCATGGATCCAAATCGAGAAAAAGAGAAACGGGACGAAATTAACGCACTCTTTATCACAATTAAAATCTGAAACGGATTTAATGAAAATTTCCGTTTTTATAATCTCCAGAAATTTTTTGAGTTGGAATAAAAACGAATCCACATAAAATTTTTTGACCAGTTTTTCCCACACCAGATCACAAAGATAAACACTCAATCATCACTCAAAAACTATTAAATCAAAATCCAGAAAAAAATCCCAAAAGAAAATTGAAAATTCTGGATAAGAATGATACAGACTTTGGCTAATGGAGTGAATTTGAGAATCTTTTCCAAGTTCCTCGTGCTGTTCATGATGTCCAATCATAGATTTGAAGAACGGAACAAAATTGTTGCACTCTTTTATCACACTTAAAAACTGAAGAGAATTTAATAAAATCGTCGAAAATCGAGTTGAACATTGATATCAAACTCATCGATATCAACAAGTCGACGAAACATTTCAGAATGCGGAGTCTCGCTTCTTGAGATATATACCAACTTGGGAACCCTAAGAAAGCATACATGTGGAATTGAACAACATGCATGTATCCCCAACACTCATTAAGACAAAGTAATCATTGCATAACGAGGTTCAATTCATCTGGCAACAAAGGGAAGATCTTCTGGATTCCTGAAACAAAATCCAGTTTTTAATAAACATGATAGTTGACAAACTATTATGATTTACAATCAACCTAATTCAGATTTCTAAAGAAGCTGCTACTAGGATAAATAAATAATCAACAATGAAGATATGAAAACAAATTTCGAAAGATCCGTAACGATATCTTGAGGAAAAAATCGTCTTGACATGTTGAAGCTGTACAATTGTAATAACAAGTTTGTGAAAGGATTATATCAGGGATCACAATGGTTTAGCAGTTCAATTGTAAGAAAAGAGGGGGGATTTTGCTTTAAGAGAAGGGAATTATTTTTTTTCTTTTTAATGCGGAAGAGTAAACCAATTCTGAAATAATCGAATGAGAACGTTAAAATCAAAATTTAAAGGGTTTCAAAAACCGGCTTCGGAAAGAGATTCGAAATAGAATTAAAAATTTTCTTTTGTGAAAAATAGTTTTGCACTTCCACCCTCTATTTGTAATTTTGTGTTTCAAAATTTTTACATTAAAAATTATGCATACTCTATTGCTTATTGCGGATTCTTCCAACTTCAGAACTGAGGTTTTTTATTTATTTTATTTTTTAAAATTATTATTATGTTTCCCCTTATTTCTTCAAGAATAATTTTCCATTCTTTTTGACCATCACTATTCAAAAGCAAAATTTCCAACCTCATAACATTTTTAATAGCGAATATTTTATGGTTTGACTAGAAAAATTTTGGTTTTTAATTCATTTTTCTGAAGATTGCCACAGTCTAAATTAGTGGAGAGAGTTGAAGAGTGATTGAAAAAAAAAATTTTAGGCCAAAACTTCACTTTGAAATGACTTACATTCTTGTGAATTTGGAAGAATTCAAAAAGATTCGATGAAATTCATGCGAATTTCAAGTGAGATAAAAAAACTCCAGTTAAATGAAAACAATTTTAAAATATTGAAAAATACATTGAATTCAGTAAAATTAAAATAAGTTCAGAAAAATTCGAGTGAATTTGAAAGAATTGGATTAAAAGACTAAGAATTTAGAATAAACAGAAACTATGATAAAATAAAAAAAAAATTCATTGAATTTTGTGGAATTAAGCGAATTTTGGGGTCAAATTTTAATGAATTCAAGTGAATTGAACTAATTCAAAAGAATCTAGAATAAATTCCAAAAAATTGCTGAAAATCTATTCAAAACTTTGGAACCCTAAGAAATTCATTATTTCTTGTTCAAGTAAATAAATTCTTAGAAATCTATCAAAAATTTATAAAATCCTGTGGAATTCTATAAAATTTGATAATATCTCCTGAGATACTTGACAATTCTTTGATCTGACGGATATTTCTTGAAACTTAAAAAAAAAACCTAAGAATATTTGTAATCCATTGAAATCATTTGAAATCTATAAAAATACCTTGGGATCTTTTGAAATCCCTTGAAGCTTTCGAGTTCTTCGGAATTGCTTTAACTGATTGGTTGGTAGTTAAACTTCTTTATAGATAGGAAATACGTCTTTTTGGATTGAAAACGAAACTGTCTTTCAAAAAATTTTTATTTTTGGCTTGAATATTGAACAATTCGACTGAGAAAGCACCAATTTTCAGAATTGAAGTTCAATCTTTTTTATTGAAAAATCGGTTAAAAATTTACCATTTCAGGTTAAAAAATTCCAATGCTTTGGGTTTAATAACTGGTTCGGTTAACATTTCATTTTTTCCATTCATCTCTGTAGGTTGAAAATTTATTGATATATCGTTCTTTTTGGTAAAAAAAAATAATCAATGTAGTTGAAAGTTCTAATTTTTCAACTAAAAATTCGACTGTTCCGTACAAAATTATACAATTTAGTTGAAAGGATCTCCATGTTAGAAATTTACATTTTTGATTCAACATACAACTACTTTATTTGTAATTTTCTAATATAATTCTTTTTTTTTTTGCTTCAAAATTCAACGATTTCGTTAAGAATTCGTATTCTTCTATTGAAAATTTAGGTCTCATAAAAATTCTTTTCAGGGTTTCTGGATTGTTTTTGTAAATTCAGAGCCTTTTCAGGTTTTCCAGATTGTTTATAAAAATTCAGGACCTTTTCCAGAGGGATTCCGGTTTGTTTTTGTAAATTCCGGGACTTATCCAGGTTTTCCAGGTTCCATAGCAACCCTGGCTTAGGAAAGCTCTTTTTTGGAGTAAAAATCCTATAAAATAAAAAAATGGGTAGAAATTAAAAAAAAATAGATCAGATTCAATGACGTAGTGGAGTAGAATGCCACTTGAACCAATTACATTGCTTGTCTTCTCTGTGAATTAATGAGCCTTATTGCTTCTGCGATTAAGGCGTGAGTAATAAGCGCGCTGTTGGAGCAAATAGAATTTCTGGAGGCGTCGCCACCAGAACAAACGATTTCACGCAAAAGAATTTACGACCCCTTTTAAATTTCAAATACAGTCTTGTTTGGCTTAATGTTGCAAGAACTTTGTTGATAAACATTAGGAAACTAGGTCGTTTGAATTGGTTTTAGGAAATAATTACTAAATCAATTTTAACTTGCCTTTATAATAAAATTGGTGATTTTTAAAAATGTTCTTTTCTTATTTCAAGACTGGAAACTTTATAAATATTTAAAAATGATGGGAAGAATTTCAAATGAATTTTGCTCTTTTTGGTAATATTTTTAATTTTTTGAATTTCAGATTATTTTTTTAAATATTTTATTCCTTGATTCTTCTTGATTGTGCCATGATTCTTTTAAATCTACCTTGAATTTGTAGGTATTTCGTCGAATTCTTTTGTATTTCCTTGGTTTCTTTCGAATTATTTCTGAATTCGACGAATCCAACGGATTGTAAAAAATTTCAAATCGTTTCTAAATTACTCGAATTTTTATTTATTTTATTGAATTCTTCTTATTTTCCTTTAATTCCTCTATATTTATTTAAATATATCCAAATCACTTAGGTTTCGTTGATTTCACCTTCAGTCCCATTTCACTCAATTTGATAAAAAATATTTAATTATTAAAATTTTCTTTAATTATATTTTTCCAGATTCATATGGAATTCCATTGAACTCTTCTTAATTCACTGAACTCATGGGAAGTTATGGATTCTATTCAATTCGTTTGAATTCTTTCCAATCTAACTCGAATTCTTTCGAATAAAATGGTACATTACGATACGTGTGACTTAAGTATCGTACAACATTTTATAGCACTGACTAACTTAAATTCGCACTTACGGTTCGTCTATCCATGACTTAAAATAG